>RJWJ010025589.1:0-23742 GCA_004363605.1 Indri indri | reverse complement strand
TATTGTAATGGGCCTTCTAGGCTACTGCAAGGACTTTTTCTCTTTTGGGTTTTTTTTGAGTGATTTGAGAAGCTGTTGATGAATTTTAGCAGGTCAGTGACATGTTCTCACTCCTGCTTTAGAAGGTTCACTCTGGTTTCTGTGTTGGAGATTAAGAGTAGAAGAGGATCAGGACAAACACGCACCAGTTAGTAGGCTATTGCAGTAATCTAGGCAAGAGGCACGGCCAGCCGGGGTCGGGTAAGATTCTGAATCTATTTTGAAGGTAGCCCATAGGATTTTCTGATGGCTTGAGGGTAGGGTATGAGACAAAAACAAATCCCTCCTTTTTGCTAAGCTTTAAAAAACAAGTTTGTGGGTAATCATTTGTAAATAAAGTTCTGAACTTATACAGTAGTTTACTTATAAGACTTTGGTATGGAAAGTCTTGGCATGGAAAATACTAATAAGACTGTCTGATTGAGAAATGCACTTGGTAAAGTTAGGAAGAAAAAGCACTTTTAGAAATGAAGGATTATTTACACACACACACACATACACACACATACATATACCCAGTTTTTTGTGAAGGAACAAAAATATCAGCTGGCAAAGTAAGAATTTTTTTAAATTTTAATTTTAATGTTCTGATTATAGTGCAGAGAGATATAAATATTTAATATATCATACTGTATCCTAGTAAATTTAGAACTTTAGTATTATTTTTTATATCCTAATTTTATATTCAAATTCATTTTTAATCATTAAATCAGGAAGACATTAAGCACTCTAACTTAGAGTTTAAAACCAAGAGTCATATACCATTAAGATATGTTAAAGACCAATATGTCTGCTGTGTTTGTAAAGCATATATATCTCTCAAGATAATTAAAAATCCCACACTCTTGCCACATGATTCCCAGACCAAAAATTTCAAATATATAATTTTTAAACCCATTCATTTCATATAATCTTAATTAAAAGGCCAAATATCATTTTGCTTTTTTAAAAGACTGAATCAAATAATTGAAGAGCAACATATCTGTGTATGTATGTGTGTATGTACGTATGTAAGTTTTTCGAGCAATTCAGCACAAAATTTAATTCCTGGATTTCTGACAGCCAAAGGGGAAAGAAAGGCATTATTAGTTATATCTGTCACATTAGTTAATAAAAGAACATAAAAATCAAAGATATTTAGGGCCCATAAGTATTTTGGTAGATTTCAACTTAGAGATGAAGGTGTTATATTAGATTTTAAATAGCCAAATTTACTTGTAATGAATGGTGCTTTTAATAAAAGTTTCAGGAAAAAATTGGATTCAATTGAATTTAAAAAACTTTTCATGATATTCGTTTTCATACCAGGTTAGAACTTGAGATAAAGAAAAAATATGTATGACATATTGCCCTGAAAACCTAGTTTAGTATTGTAAGATGTTAAAAGGAGAGGAGATTGAGAGATGAGAGTAGTCTGCGGATGACAACTCAAACAATTGCCTTGTAAGTAGGTGAGACTTTACTCTTTTACGCAAGTGATGATTTCTTGTGAAGAGTTTTAATAAGAGGCATTTTGGAATTGAATTTTTAAAATAATTTCACTCTGGCAATGCATGAAGGATGGTTTGGATAAATGCCGAAATTGAAATCAGGAAAGCCAGTTAAAAATCGATTCCATATATTATATATCTGAAAATCTATATCCAATATATAGGCCAATATTACTCAAAATATTGACCACAGATGCTGACATCAAAAAACATCTGCTGCTAGGAAGGCAGAGAGAAGTCCAGCTCCCTGGCCAGAAACCAAGGTGTGATTTTTCAAGCCTGATCATAGGTGATTAAAAAGGCTTTACCCAATAGGCCTCACGGGGAAGCTGCTCTCCCCCACCAGACTTGGTGCACATTGCAGTCTCTGCAGGGTGTCGTCATCAAGGTCTCGGGCCCCCCCCCGCGTATAACCATGCTCTTACACATAGCCGCGTTCCTAGCCTACTGCCTCCTGTGCATTGGGCATCTTCAGTAGAGACTATCATCAGGTGCCTCTGCTAAGACGTCCTTATTAGGGGAAGAGGGGAAGCTTAAAGACACTTTTCTCCTCTCTGACTCAGAACTCAGTACTTCACCACTCCTAGTCCTTTCCTTCTGCCCCCAACCCCTGGGTTCATAAAACTGAAGGAGACTTTTGTCCTGGCTGCCCATGTCTATGCTGATCTAGCTGACCCTCAACCAGTTCCCTTCCGTGGGGGAAAAATGGAACACTGGAGAGTTGGTGCTTTCTCCAGGTTAGCCTCTTGCTTATACTATCACAGTGAGAGGTTAAAGACTCAACTGCTACTCTTATTTTGGTTTCTTGTCTTAATCAGCTACCCTGGCACCTAGCAGCTCAGTTCAGCTATCTCCAGCTCAGCTCAGCTTTTGACAGGCAGCTTACTGCTCTCCATTCCAATATATTCAGTTCAGAATTTGTGGCAGCGGGCCCAGAAATCTGCATGTTTAACAAGCTCTCCAGGTAACTATTCTGTGTACTTTATTAAAACTGCTGGTCAAATCCATAGATGAAAAGGGCCTGAACTCAGCCCTTGCTTGTGTATGAGGAGGAAGAATTACAGAACTATTAAGGGTCAGAGTGAGAATTAGAATCTTATTAAAATTGTGGAAGTAGGATAACTGATGAAAAATAAATGTACATCAAGCAAAAGCGAAAATAGAGGAGAAGAAGCTGGGTGGACACAATGCATTTTCAGATACGTGTATGATGTTCAAGAATGAATTTTTAATCATTCAGTTAGATGAGTGGATACATGAACTAGGTCTTAGGGAAAGTCTCACATGTGAGAAAATGATTTGGAAATCAGCAATATATATGTAGGGGAGAGGGAAGGTTGAAACCATAGCAGTCAATGAGAAAACCAGGAAGATAACATGGAATGAAAGAGACAAGGGTGGATAATGAGACCCTTGAGAGCCATTCGATAATTAGGCAGAAGGTCCAGGGGCAGCTGAGAATGGCCACTCTCCTTTGCAAGCATTTCTTTTATGGGCTCTTGTTAAATCCAATAATATAATGTGAACTTGCAATTATGTGCAGGTATTTATTTAGATAACTCAAGTGATGTTTCTCAGGTACATAGATTTTTGGAGATCTGACTTAAGAAAAATAAAAGAGTAATTATTCTTTTGGGTTCCTCCATTGGTGTGCCAATTATTTCAACTGAACTTTTCATAGGAGATAGCTGCACAGTAGATAATTCAAAATTAAGATTCCAGTTGACAATGGGGATTTAGGTTCCCATGACTCTACTCACTGAAGGGCTGACATAAGTATATCCACTCCTAAATCAGTATTTATTATCATCTTTTATAGCTTCCACTTAGATAAATAATTGATAAGTAAATAAAAGTTTGCTTGGATAACATTTAAATTTAATACATTTCTTAGGAACATTCCCAGAAGTCTGTTTAATATGTTCTCTTGGAGACTGTTCTGGGTATTCCTTGCTTCGTTTCAATCTTTCAATAAATTGCATCAATGATTTTTATTTCTAAGTTGAAAGAATTGTTAGACTCCAGGCACCCTGAAATTCATTTAAAATAAATACTAGAGAGTTGTAAAATTTATAGGGCAGGCTAGGCCAGGAGTAGATTATAGTATTATTTATTGCTTTTTAAGAAATTATTAGTAATATTGACAGGATGTCCAGATGCCCCAGTTTCCCTGGAACCGAGAAGGTTCCCAGGGTGGGTGACTTTCATTTTTTAAAAGTGAGAAAGTCCCTCACAAACAGGGGCAAGTGGGTCACCCTGTTAAAATATCTGCAAACACTGCAAGTTTGATTTGCTTTGTGTGTGTGTGCATGTGAGAGAGAGGAAAGAGAGAGAGTGAGAGACTGCTATTTGCCCCACAAAATTTATACTCACCTTTTACAAAAATAATAGAGATTTAGTAGGCAAACGGCAACAAACTAAAAACATTTTTGACCTCCCTTGTTGCTACCTTTGTAACTACATTCTGGCCAATGAGATGTGAGCGATGACGATTTGTGAAACTGCTGGATTATGTTCTTTAAAGGAAGTTACTTGCCCTCCATAACCCTTTCCCTCCGTTGCATTAGCGGAGATGTGATAACATCTGGGGCAGTTGTCTTGGATCAAAAGATAGAAGTCATGTTTTGAGAACCAAAGAGCTGCCCCAGCTGCCATGGATGTATCGTATTTAAATAGTTATTATGTAACTGATAAGTACACTCTTGTTTTATTTAGAGGGCTCTCTATTACAGCAACTTTCCCTGTACCTTAAAACAGATGTTTTGTTGTTGTCATGATCCTTGCCTTCTGATTTGCTTGATCCTTTCCTATTTCTCACCTTCTCCTTTGGCACCCAAGTGTGAGCATTTTTTTCCTCCTCATCTTCATTAGTGGCGGCATTTATTAAACTCTATGATATGCATCATTATATCAGTTTATTGGATATGTTAGTTAGAGATGATAAAAAAAATTAGAAAATATTTTTTCCCCTCTTAATAAAGGCTTTCTTACAAGATTGCTATCCTGCCTA
This sequence comes from Indri indri, assembly GCA_004363605.1. Taxonomy (NCBI): domain Eukaryota; kingdom Metazoa; phylum Chordata; class Mammalia; order Primates; family Indriidae; genus Indri; species Indri indri. Next base: position 19,203 of record RJWJ010025589.1, on the reverse strand, counting down.
GCACTGAAATATTCTGTCTTTGGTGTGAACTTATCCTTGTATTTCTTTTGTATTATAATGCTTTGGAATGTACTTTCTTCACGCCAGATAGATAAGGTAATAGATGGGTAAATATTTATAAGACAGGAATAAAGACAAGATCCTGGGGACAAACATCAGAAGAATAATGCCATAGGTAGATTTTTTGTTAAGTAAAAATGAAGAACAAAATAAATTTTAAAGGCAGAGACTAGGAGGATTGTGAACTGACCCACATAGACCTTTTTCCCCAATTTTGCATGTGACCAAGGCTGTGAACTTCCTCATTTGAGAATGTCCCCTTCTCTGCAGTCAGGAAGCAAGATTTTGATGACCCAAATCCTTGTGCCAATGCAGATAGGCGACAATTTTGAAAAACATGTTTTCTGTCTCAGGAGACACAGGTGAGACCTGATCCAAATATCAGATACCTCTCTTGGACAAAAACCAATGTGGGTACCCAGCAACAATTGGGTCATCAAAATGAGTTCACCTAGAGCTCATTCTGTTACTATCACCATTTTCTTCATCAAACAGGTCCCAGGTCTGGAGCACTAGAGTGTCTCTCCAACTGAGGAATGAAGAAGAATATCAGAGAGTTAAGTCATGTATAACTACTAAGTCAAGAATTATCAAAAAGTCCCCAAATGATAAATGTTGGCATGGATGCGGAGAGATAGGAACACTCATACACTGCTGGTGGGACTGTAAACTAGTGCAACCTCTGTGGAAAGTAATTTGGAGACACCTCAAAGAGCTAAAAGTAGAAATACCATTTGATCCAGCAATCCCATTACTGGGCATCTGCCCAAAGGAAAAAAAGACATTCTATACAAAAGACGTCTGCACCAGAATGTTTATGGCAGCACAATTCACAATTGCAAAGATGTGGAAACAACCCAGGTGCCCATCAATATATGAGTGGATTAATAAAATGTGGTATATGTATACCATGGAGTTCTACTCAGCCACAAAAAACAATGGTGATCTAGCACCTCTTGGTATTATCCTGGATAGAGCTGGAGCCCATTCTACTAAGTGAAGTATCACAAGAATGGAAAAACAAGCACCACATGTACTCACCATCCAATTGGTATTAACTGATCAACACTTAAGTGCACATATAGGAATAACATTCATCATGTGTTGGGCAGGTGGGAGGGGAGAAAGGGGGATGGGTATATACACAGCTAATGAGTGCAGTGCACACCGTTGGGGGATGGACATGCTTGAAGCTCTGACTCATGTGGGGCACAGGCAGTATATGTAACCTAAACATTTGTACCCCCGTAATATGCTGAAATAAAGAAAAAAAAAAAGAAATGAGAAAAAAAAAGAATTTTACTACCATATTTTCAGGTATATAAAAATGTAACCTTTCTGATTTTTCCTATAACTGGGCTTAATTTCTGTTTTGAGTTTTCATTTCCACTCATGCAGAAAATGTGATCTTGTCACTTAATCATTTAAGTGGCTTTCCTCAGTCATATCATCTTTAAGTCCATTTCAGGATTTCTTCTTCCGTCCTTTTCACTAGTGGCATCTGGGTTAAGCAGAGGCATACCTGATGTTATGGTACAAAGTGAACAGTATCTGTCAGTATCTGTATGTACCGTTTCCATCTAGGTTGTAATTCATCTTGTCCTAGGTTTCTCACATCTTTGCATTGACATCAACTGAAATGGTCCCCTACAATCCAATCAGAGACTGGATGCAGACATCTAAGCAGCATCTTTTGCTGTAGAACCCTCCTGTTCCAGCTGTGACAATAAAGAAGGCCCCTTGATTTTCCTTCTTTGGCTAATCTCTAATATTAGCTGAGAAGTTTGTCTACTCTTCCTTTACTCACCACCAAGACCCTCTGGATCTGTGAGATCATCACCTGGACACCTCATATACAGCCTTGCCTGGTCTGGCTACCCTAAACCCCAAACACACACATAAAGGTACAATCCCCTGTGTGTGGGTCTACCAAAACTACCCCATAATCACACGTAACTGTTACTTTTTATATAAATATTATTCTACCTTGTTCCAAATGAGATAACTTTATTGCTTCACTTTATGGGGGGGGGGTGGAATCTGGTTAGCAAATTATTCTTTCAATTCTATCTACTCTTTGTGTCAGGACCTAGCTCTGAAATTTTGACATTCCTGAATTAACTCTTTTCATTTCCCTTTGTATTTCTGAGTGACTTCCCTTTCCATTGGGTAGGAAGTCAGAAGTCCAGTTTGAGTGAGAGAGGGGTGACCTGTTATGCTAAGAATTTGCAATCCCAGAAAAATATATTACAACTTCATATGTCATTCTACCACATGCATTTCCTATTTGAATCAGTGCAGCCCAGTTCCCAAGTGTATTATTGTGCTCATTTTTGCTCAGAATAGTCAGGTGAGTAGTGCTAGTCCTGTTTGGCCTAGATCCAACCAGGGCATCTGTCACAAATAAGTGCGTAGAGTTAAGTTTTATTTTTATTTTGTTTTTATCTGTAATTCTTCTCTTCCACCCTCTGGTTTTCTTCCTCTAACAAGAAAGCAAATTAAATTTACATTTAATTATGTTACATCTACTCTGTAAGTGGACAGTTGAAATTCATGTTGCTTTTTTCCAGTAAATAATGAAATCTAAATATGGATTTGCTCTTTATTCCAAGAAAAAGATTTATTTTGTCTTTTCCGTAACCAAAAAAATCTTACACTGCTGGGGGTCAGGAGATGCATAGAACCTAACAGATGATATCTTAGTGACCATCAACTTCAGTGTGTTCATTTTATTCTTGGAGATTCTTTAGGGGGAGCTCTTGGCACTGGGAGAGGACATTTCAGTAATTTATGAGGTTCCTCAACACACACACATACTTCAAAAAGGGCAGCACTGCCTCACTCAGACCTTTTTAATGGGATTCTGCATGAGATTTTGATTGGAAAATTTCTTTGTATCTTATATATAGTTTTCACAACTATAGTAGTTTGACATTGAAAAAAGGTGAATTTTTCTGCCCAAAGTTACAACCTAGTTTACTTAACTTAAATTTAAGTTCCAAAATTTAAATAGAGTTTGTTAGGGAAAATTAAATAACCAGTAAACTACATTATATTAATGGATGACTTTAAGTTGAAGTAGTAACCAAATGGTTTTAATTAGAGGTAAAAGTAATATTAAAAATATATAATTTCAAGTTATTTCTTTTCAGTGTTTTTGGCAAGAAAGTAGTATTTATCCACAATGGCAGAATTGGAAGTACTAATTGGTCTTAGCTTAAATTACTGAAATGTAGTTAAACTACAATTAAATTGAAAAATCAATAGCTAAAATAATCAGGAAAACTGGTTAATTTAGGAACAAAATTGATTTTATTCTTTAACTTTTTGTGTAATTAATTTATGAAACAAATTGCATGTAAAATTTAGCCCACCAGACTTTATTTTTATTCTAAACAAATCTGTGCAGTTATAGACATGGTGTAATTATTTTAGTTGTATGAATATATGTTACTATGAAATGCAAGGTACTTAATAATTTTACAAAATGTTATTCATTTTGTAGTAAGTACTGAAAATGTCTGGGCAAGGGTGTTCCTGTATCAGGGTAGCATCTTTAAATAAAACCTCATAAAAATACTCTAATACTGCATGTCTTGATTTTAAATAAAATGAATATATTAAAGTGATAAATAAAATCATTCTCCAAAAATAGATTGAAATAGAGAACGGGAGGTTTCAGAATTCCTTGAGCAAAGAAAATCATTTCAATAATGGAACTTCATTAGAAACGTAAGAAGCTAGATACAATTATAAAGAACAGTAATTATAGTTTGGGCTGGGTAGGAAGTAAGGTGTTTTCTCCTCTCCTGTTTTGACGTGTGTTAATTTTAAAGCCACTTTTTATACCTCAATAATCTTTAACTTTTGCACATGTATAATTGCAGCTCCTCCCTGAGTGAGACTTGCCCAAATGCAAGCTTCTCCTGAATTCACTCTCTTGAACCCCAGTGGTAGCCACCATTAATCTGTGTTCAGGTCTGTTGCAAACTATAGAAATAGTGTTCCAGTAGCAATTCATATTCTACGTATTTCTCTGTAAGCAGATATCTTAGTTAAGATTAAGAATAAACCAAGATTTGCCAGTCAAGATTTCCCTCCAGTACTGGCATGACTCCTAATTTTTGTAATTTCTATAGGAAAACTTGGCACTAAGATTTCTCATGTGCTTTACTTTTCCTAACAGCTTCAGGTAGATTTTGAGTCTAAATATTTATATGTGCCCAATTATAGTTTTTCAAAATTTAGTATGCATATCGAAGGTCTTTTTAAAATGCAGGTACTGATTCAGTAGGTTTGGTGAGGAGCCTGAGATGCTGCATGTGTAACAAGTTATAAGTGGTGTCAATGCTGCTGGTCCACCGACCACATTTTGAATATCAAGGCTGTAGATTGTAGGCATCCTTTGACTTCTGCTTAGTAAATGTCCTAAAGTACAATATTAGAATTTTTTTAAATAAGTGTTCCTGTTGATTCTAATACTGGTGGTAGGCTGAACAAATTTGGAGAAACACTATGGCTGTATTATCTGCCAACTGCTTAAAGATTCCAGTTTCTCAGGTTTTATCCATGGTTCTGATTGACTTGATTACTGTAGTATTAATGTAAAAGTATTAGGACAATGAAATAACTTCAACTTACTTTTTTAGAAAAATACTTTAATTTGATAACAAATACTTCGTATTTGATCTTCTCAAAGTATACTTTGATTTGATCTTAATATTAATATTTTAGTCTTTTATTACAACTGTTACAACTACTCAACTTTGCCATTGTAGCCTGAAAGCAGCCATAGACCCTATGCAAACAAATGGATGTGCCTATGTTCCAAGAAAACTTTATTTCTAGCAACAGGAAGCAGACAGATTTGGCCTGAGAGCTATAGTTTGCCCACCCCTATTCTAGACAATCACCCACAGTAAATATTTACTTTATTCAAAATGTATTTCAAAATAGAACCAGTTTATTGCTCAATTACTGTTATAATTAAAAGAATAATTATGACTGTAATTATGTTAATTACAACCAAGGGTTTACATTTTTCTTTAGAGTCAATTTTTTTAGTATATAGACTCTTATTTAAAACTTACTTCAAACTTATGAGATCATCATCATTTTATAAATGAGAAAGTGAAGACTCATGATTTTCCATTATCACATTTTTAGAAAACAGAATAGCTAGGTCCTGAAGCCTTATGGATCAAAGTCCAGTATTTTTAAGTATTTGACTTTATGGAGGAGATAACAAAATGAATGTAACTCTATGAGTCAGAGTAGCCATATTGTCTTTATGAACTAATAGAAACCATTTATTAAATAAATCTTGTATTATCTTAAAAATAAGTTATACTATTTGATTTTGCATTTCATGAGAATTGAGTTTTCTAGAGTAAGGAAAAAATTTCTCGCCCAAGTTTTATACTTTCAATTGGAGAGACTGTTTAACTTATTGTACTTTGGTGCATTAAGTATTCATTCATTTAATGAAACTTAGATGGAGTCAAGATGTAAAAAAAAAATGTGTCTTTTTGCATTCTCAGGAAAAACTTTTACAATTATAAAAGTAGTATTGACTTGTTAATAATTGTGAGCCTTCTAAAGACCCCTTACTTAAATATTCAGCAACACTCTGACAATGTTTAAATGGCTGTTAAAAATGATCTTAAATAGCTCAATTTTATTTATGTGCTATTATCTGCATGTAATATTTAAATGATGAATAATGAATAGAGGGACTTTCTTTTTCCCCTCTAAAATTCCTCTTGAAAAATGCACTGTGTATGTTGATAGAGTGGGAAAAGCAAGACCTTAAAAGATTATGCCTATACAAAAACAAATACCACTACATTATTTTCTTGAGAGTATGCCCAGACAGCGTTTATACCTTTGTTTTGCTGCACCCGAAATTGAATTTGGATCTGCATTTTGAGCGTAGAAGCTAGAGCAAAGCCGAATTGTTTTACATATTAGAGAGGAATTTAAAGAATGAGTCAGGAGACAGAGCTGAGAGTAAAGGAGGGAAAGAGAACAACAAAACCATACGATGACAGGAGTGCTTTGGAGATCAGAAATACTTCTCGAGCTATTTTGATTTTTTCGCTGCAAGTAGTATTCTTTACTGTCTTTCTTATGAGAAGTCTTCAACAAAATGCATACTTCTCTCTAATGCATTTTTGTGAGTGGATTCTTTTGGAGGACCCAAAGAAAATAGGAGTTATATGTCTGGGTTGACAAACAAAAAGAGACTTTTTGTATTTAGGGATGATAGGTGGATCAAAGTTCTCATTCCAGTTTTCAAGAGAGGACTCTGGTTCAGCTTGCCTTTCTCACCCTCCTGCACCAACACACTGTGACCACAGGGTGCAGTTGTGTCATATTTTACAAATATGGCTTCTTTCTCTGTGTCTATGTGGGGGCATTATTTTTCTCAGAAAATCAGGAAATAGGCATTTGAACATTTAAAACCATAGGTGTTCCCATTTGTTTTTTCATTACAACAACATTACAACTAATAAAATTTTGAGCCAGGATTCAAATTTACTCATGCATGGCTTCAAAAATCACTTACATTTTTGTGTCCTACTAAGAATACTTGCATAGAAACATGAAAACCAACAAATTATGCAAAAGTTGATACATTGTAGATATGTATGCACATGAGAAATGACTAAGTCGTTGGGTCTTCCAAATATAGAAAGTGATTTTAAGGTCATTAGTTTTGACTGCATGAATCCCTTGTAAGAAAATTGTATGCTTTGTGTTTAATTATCATAGGGAAAAGTATTATTGGAAGCAATTGAAAGGTAATTACAGAAAGGGGACTTAATTTATTTGCTTAGAGATTAAATACATGAATAAAGTCTCTTTAATTTTTAATGAAGTTATGATTTTCAACATTTACTATGAAATTAATAACAGGAGACTCAGACCCACTGATCTATGATTTGTTTGGAGGTTTTTTGTTTTGTTTTGTTTTGTTTTATTTCAGCATATTATGGGGGTACAGATGTTTAGGTTACATATGTTGCCCTTGTGCCCCCTCCGCCAAGTCTGAGCTTCAAGCATGTTGTTTAGAGGTTTGATTTTTTTGTTTCTTGTGGTGTTTCCTCAAATCACTTGAGTGACTTTATTTTCACTGAAATGCTGGTATTCTAATTAACAAGGTCTTGTTTCATGTTGCTTAAAGAATGGTAATAAAATCTGGTGCAAAATTTTAGAAAAAGTCAAGTTTCCCAAATTCTAGCAAGAAAATTATAAAAAATGTAACAGTATATATATAAGATATACATATATTAGAGAAACTTAATGAAGAATTAAACATGTAAAAGTATAGAATTTGTGTCAGAGAAGAATATTTCCTCAGTGCAGCTGAGTAATTTGAATAAACCCATGCTAATATAGCCTTGCAGGTTAAAAAATTATGGGTAACAGAGACTTCTAATAATCATATAGGAATGGTTATTCTTTTCTCCAACTTTTTATATTCGAATTATTTTTGCTTTTACTCTTCCTCTCCTTTTTCACTCTATCCTTTTCCTTCATAAATGGGAAACTTTCCTCAGTTTTCCTTTAAAGTGAACCTAAAAGTTCAACTAATAGGCAGTATGGTTTCTGATAATGTTTTGACTGGTTCTTAGAGTACTTAACTAGATGATCTGAAGGAAGCAGGAGCACTTTGCTTTAAAGGATGATATCAACTTAAATCCTCATTAAGGCAAAAGAGAACAAAGCTAATAGACAATATTATTTCTGGGTACATTGGTACCACTATCACCTATAAGTGCCTGAAGAGGAAGGGTGTAATGTTCACTGGAAAGAAAAAATATTCCTATTAGGTAGAATTTGAGAAATCATTGAAGTGAGATTTAGAAGGATCCTTGAGAATTTAATTCAATCCCCTTTTATCTCATGAGTGAGGAAATTGCTGCTCAGAGAAGTCATAGTTGCTCAAGGTCACACTACTAGTTCTTGTTCACTTTTTCGCAGGGAGAATAACAATTGTCTGGAAAGAAAGTATTTACTTAATGATAACGCTAAGAAATTCAAAGACATGAGGGGTTGGCAACTTTTGAACAGCAGCGTGGCTGTAAGGTGAGCTTTCTCTTTAGTATATAGAGGTGACAGAATATCTTCCACATGTTCTTTGCAAGAAGTAGAAAAACATTTCAAACTTGTTACCAGTTTTTATTGTGATAGAAACTCCCAGAAGCAGCTGGGAAACAGGGATAACTAGTCCATGCCCCAGTAGAAATTGACTGTGATGTGACTTTGGTACACAGCTCAAAGTTTTCAACATTTAGATTTTGTTTTTCAGTTAGCTGCTCTTAAAACCAATTTAGGGGGTAGTGTTTTAGTCATACTTTAAGCCAGTTGTTTCTGTTTCTAGATTTTAAAATTTTTGTACATTGTTATGCACTAACATATAGCAAACTAAATTTTAGTGTGATTCCACATGTTTAAACCATTGTGTTTTTTCGAGTACATTTAAAATCTCTTTCTCTTTATATATAAATACACACCCATATATATGTGTGTATGTGTATGCCTATACATATAAAAAGTTTGTAAAATTGACACATGCACCTGATTAAAATATCAAGTATTTAATAATAAATACCTTTTTACCATGAAGTTCCACTCATTACACTTTAAATTATTTTAGCTGTTTCTTTAGTATTACCTCCACATATTTATTGCTTACGAATTTTAGTTGACTACTTGTTTAGTTAACTACTTATTTTCTGTTATGATAATTGAGGATTTAATTCACTTACATAACTACCTATCCCTCTTGCATCCTCCTATTTTAATGATATTATTTTTTGGTTAACGTATTCTCATTATTATGATATGTAAAATTAATACCTGGAATACCCAAACAAATAATAGTTTTTCTTTCTTTCTTTCTTTTCTTACTTCTTTCTTCTCTTTCTTTTTTTCCTTTAGGTCCTAATTATCTTTCTTTTCATAGTTTCTTCTAATATTAAATACTGGCATAGTGCTTATTATCTACCAGGTACAATTTATTCTCACAATGATCTTATAATGTCAGTACTATTATTATCATCCCTATTTTAGAGGGGGAGATTGAAGACCAGAGGATGAGTCAATGGTATAAGTCATGCAACTAGTAAGGGTAAAGCTAGGATTTAGATCCAAGCAGTGTGAGTTCAGAGTCCTGATGTTAAACGCAGTGTTAGCTTCTTGTTATTTTTAGTTTTTCAAAGGCTCAATCATATGAGAAACTCTTATCATTTATTTCCCACAACGAAAAAAATTGCCTCCCAGAGTTTGTCTTTTATTTTATTATTTTATTTTTATTTTAGTTAGCATTAAAAAAAGATAACAGAGAAAGAGAAAAGAAAAATACTATTAGACTGTGTCTCCAGGTGGCTCTGGCAAAAGAGAATTACTATTGTGTGGCCCTCTTACTGCTTCGGGAATATCATCTGGTCAGGACCCGAATGATATCTGAGGAACAGAAGGAAGTTTGTTTTAGGTTAAGAGAGAAACCTTAGATAATTGTTTCAAAGGGGCCTTTCTTCTTTGATCCAATTCCCACAATTTTCTCAGTCAACACTGGAAACTTCTCTTGGTTCCTGGGTTTTGTTGATAATGGAGCTCTCAATTTAACCTTAGTGAATTTTTTTCTTCAGTAATTATGTTTTCTCATTTTATAGTTTCAATTTCCTCTACACTTTCTGGTTCCTGGCTGTGACACAGCTGCCCATCTGGTTAATTATTTTCATGTGGTCTTCATTTTCAGACCTGTCTTCTTTTCTCTCTTCCCTTCCCTGCTGAGTCATAGCATCCCTTGCCCTCACAAATGGGCAAGGAAGGTCACCTGCTGTTAGACATCCCCTAACCTGAGGACTTTCTGTTCTCACTTGTCTCCAGGTGGTCATCCTCAGGAATCTGCAAGGATGGACTTAATGTCAAGGCTCAGGTAGTAACGATTCTGTTCTTAACTGCTGGCACTGTTATTTGAGCAAACTTTAAAAGAAAATTGCTTAGATTAAAGCTTTATGTTAAAAAATAAATGACAGATTTGGCTTAATGATGTAGGAAGCTTGGAGGCCTATTTTCCCTAATTTAAATTAATTCACTTCTGTCTGCACTAATAACTTATAGATGATTTGAAATCTCTGGGTAAAAATTGTAGTGATTATTATAGTACAAAAAGTAATCTCACTAGACCTTACATATCCAATGTTATTTCATATTAAAACTTGATAAAAATTCTGCTCTCCTTTTTGTCTTTGTCATACAACAGATACTCCTTTGTTTGGTTATCTCCTACCCAAATTCTAGATGTTTTTGATTTCAGATTCCTGGGAGGCTGTTAAAATTCATTGCCCTCTCAGACCATAAAGCAAGCCAGTAGCGAAGGGAACTAATGTTATTGTGATTTCATCAAATACCTTCAGTTTATGAAAAGCCAAAGCCACAAGTACTAAATAGGTACAGTAAAAATCCAGTCAAACTCTAGAAAAGTGTTGAAATTCCAGGAATCCAATCCAGATGGTGAAAATATGATATAACTTCAGATATGTTGGAGGACATGCTGAAAGTAATTTCCAGGGCAATCCATCCAGTAAGGATAGAATTATCCTTACCAAAACTTGTCAAGCCTTTGAGATGTAGGAATAGAAAGCATGGGATGAGGAAACATCCCCTCAGTTGGCTGGGGACAATAGGACTCTCTTACCTCAAATTCAAAGTGGTTGGCTGTGGGGCGATGGAGCCAGGGAGTGGTGGTTTAAAATGCAGGTGTGACAAAAGCCATTCTTGCTGGAGTTAAGTGATATCTCACTGAGGTTTTGATTTGCATTTCCGTGATAATTAGAAATGTTGAGCATTTTTTCACATGTTTTTTGGCCATTAGTCTATCTTCCTATGAAAAGTTTCTGTTCATGTCCTTTGCCCACTTTTTAATGGGGTTGTTTGATAACTCCAGTGAGAATGGCTTTCATCGAAAAGTCTCAAAATAATAAATGTTGGCACGGATGTGGACAGATAGGAACACTTATACACTGCTGGTGGGGCTGCAAACTAGTACAACCTCTATGGAAAGTAATATGGAGATACCTCAGAGAACTAAAAGTAGAACTACCATTTGATCTGGCAATCCCACTACTAGGTATTTACCCAAAGAAAAAAAGACATTCTGTAAAAAAAGACACCTGCATTTGAATGTTTATAGCAGCATAATTTGCAATTGCAAAGATGTGGAAACAACCCAAGTGTCCACCAATACATGAGTGGATTAATAAAATATGGTATATGTATACCACGGAGTTCTACTCAGCCATTAAAAAAATGATGAACTAGTACCTCTTGTATTAACCTGGATAGCACTGGAAAACATTCTTCTAAATGAAGTATCACAAGAATGGAAAGACAAACACCACATGAATTCACCATTAAATTGGAACTAATCAATCAAAATTTATGTGTGCATATGGAAATTACATTCATTGGAAACCAAGCAGGTGGGAAGGGGAGGAAGAGATGGGTAAATTCACATAATGGGTACACTATCTGGGGGATGGGCACACTTGTAACTTTGACTCAAAGGGTACACAAGCAAGTTATGTAACCAAAACATTTGTACCACCATAATATTCTGAAATTTAAAAAGATAAGTAAATAAATTTTTAAAAATTAAAAACATAAAATGCAGGTGTGAGAAAATGACAGAAAAACATCAAACTCAGGTGACGGTGTTGAATGGGGGCCATGTCAGTGGCCTTAGTTTTCTACGGACTGTTTAGAGATGTTGTCACTTGATATTGTCGCTAAAGCTTTTAGCCTGTTGACTCTTTTTTAAAAATTATTATTGCATTACTATATGTAAAACATAAAATTTATCATTTTATCCATTGTTAAGTATACAGTTCTGTAGCATTAAGTACATTCACATTGTTATCCAACTAACCACCAGAACTCTTTTCATCTTACAACACTGAAACTCTGTACCTATTAAACAACAATTCCCTATTTCCCTGCATCACTTCCCTCGACCCTTGGCAGCCACTATTCTATCTCTATGAATTTGGCTACTGTAATTGTGGTTCCAGACCGTGAATTTTAAATCATTATAACTAGGTTCAAACACATCTTTATTAATCAAACGAGGAGCCATTACAATCAACACATTTTTGCCAATGAGAAATAAGTTTGTTCATTCCTGTAGTGTAAAAATCCCTGCTTCGGGATTCCAAGAACTCTTGGAAAGCATTTTCTGCATCCTGCTGGTGTGGAAGCGTTTTCTCTGCAAAAAGTTGTCGAGATGCTTAATAGATGCTTGAAGAAGTAGCAGTTGGTTGGCGAGAGGTCTGGTGAATATGGCAGATGAGGCAAAACTTTGTAGCCCAATTCATTCAACATTTGAGGCGTTGGTTGTGCGACATGCACTTGAGCATTGTCGTGGAGAAGAATTGGCCCCTTTCTGTTGACCAAAGCCGGCTGCAGGCATTGCAATTTTCAGTGCAGCTCATCAATTTGCTGAGCATAGTTTCTCAGATGTAATGGTTTCACCAGGTTTCAGAAAGCTGTAGTGGATCAGACCAGCAGCAGGCCACCAAACAGCAAATATGGCCTTTTTTCTGGTGCAAGTGTGGCTTTGGGAAGTGCTTTGGAGCTTCTCAGTCTAACCACTGAGCTGGTCGTTGGCTTTGTCATATAAAATCTACTTTTTGTTGCACGTCACAATCCGATTGTGAAATGGTTCCTTATTGTTACTTAAGGCCATATACACCTATGCCTGACTGCATTTTAGCTTGCCATGATTTAATCCTGGGAAAATTAGTGATTTGGACAATTGTTCCCCATTTCTACTTTTTGTGTATATTTTTTAATACCTCTAATTCTGTCGTCTTTATGTTTTCTTTTTAGGTTGATTTTTGATTTTGGGGAAAGGCATCCAGAAGCCCATGCTATTTCACAATGGTGTCAGGAACCCAAGGCCATCCCTATATTATATTATATTATGTGTGTGTGTGTGTGTGTGTGTGTGTGTGTGTGTGTGTGTGTGTATCACTGGCAGGACCAGTTCCTATTATGTTCTTCTGTCTTCTCTTCTCCATCTTTCTCCTTTTGTCTCCTCCTTCTCCTCCTCTTCCTTTTCGTTTTTCTTCTTCATCTTCTTCTCCTCTTCTTCCTTCTGAGTTTTCAGAAAATTACCATGTAATTTTCTATTAAAAAATCCAGCTTTTCTACTCTAAAAAATTCTGTTAGTATTTTCTTAGGGTAACATTTCATTTATGAGTTGTTAGTAAGTTAGGAAGAACTGAAACTATCAAAGGTCATCTGTTTAAGTCTTCTGTGTTTTTCATAATTTTTAAAAAATACGTAATAAAATTCTGTAAATTTTTGGTATGCTTATGCTTAGTCTAAGATATTTTATTATTATTCATTTTTGTTATTGCTATTGTAGATAGTATGTTTTTTCTCTTTCTTTTAAATATAAAAACTATTGGTTTCTTTATATTAATGTTGTATTTCACTATCTTACTGAGTTATCTTGCTGTCGGTAGTTTTCCCACTTAATCTTCAAGGGGTTTTCAGGTATTTAATCTGCAAATAGTGATACCTTTGTCATCTTTTAAGGTTTTTCATGTCACATTTTTATCTCTTTTTATGTTGGCTGAGACTTCCAGAACAGTTAAATAATGGTAGTGAGTGTGACTTTTCTTGTACTTTTCCTAATTTCATTTACAATGATACTAATATTTCTCTATTAAACATGATACTGAGTTTGATGTTCATAAATATCCCTTCTAGTCCTACTGTGTTGATTGTTTTAAAGAAAACAATAGTTGTTGAATTTGTCAAATGTCTTTTCAACATCCATGAAAATAATATGATGTATTTGTATATATCGTAATCAATATTAGTAGGATTTCTTTAACAAATTATCCTTATATTCCTTGAATAAACCACTCTTTAGCCATGGTGTTATTTTTTAATGTGCTGCTATATTCTATATGCTAATATTTTACGTAGAATTTTTGCCTTTATGTTCTTCATGAGATTAGTCCATGGTTTGTGTATGTGTATATGCTATATTTTTCACATGTATGAATACACATTATACTTATTTCATACATACAGTTTGGAAGTTTACCTTTTTTTTTCTTTTGTACTCTGGGATATTTTAAATCAACTTTGGAGTTAGCATGTATTTAAAAATTTGATACAGGTTCCTGTAAAACCATTTAAATATAATGCTTTTTAGGATATCCTTTAATACTTTTTCCATTTCTCTGAGGCAAGTGGCCAGGTTAGAATGTCAACTCTAATGTTCCTTTAGATAAATTATCTTTTCCTATAACATTATTTATTTTATCCCACTTTACAAATGTGTTGAATAAAGTTGAGCAAAATAGTCTCTTATTATTCCATTAACTTCCTTTTTTCTGTTTTATTTCCCTCCTCTTTGCTACTTAATATATTTTTACCTTATTCCTTTTGCCTTTACTATATCATTTAGTAACATCTATTTTGTTACTTTGTTTTATTTCTGATTTTAGAATTGTATTACAATTTTCTAGCTCACACTGTCTTTATGAATATCTGTTATTTTCTCTCACTTTTTGTGAAACATTATTTTTGTTCTATTTTCTTCCTTATTTATTCAAGTATTTCAGCTATAAATTTTTCCCAGAGTAAGGCTGCATTTGTGTTTCATAAGGTTTGATATAGAGTGTTTTCATTATTATTTTATAGTATCTTGCAATTTGAGCTTTTTATATTTTCTGATTAAAAATAATTTCTCATGTGATTGCATTTTTATCAGACAATATTTTATGTAGTATTTCTACTCTCTAGAATTTATACAAGTTTTGTTTTTTGGACAAAAAATCCATTTATTTAGAGTTATATGTATACTTGTAAAGAATATGTATTTTCTATTTTGGATACAGATTTTGATATATATCAATTATATCTCCTTCAATATTTTGTTTTTTTAGGTTCTGTATATTTATTTTCACTCTTGACCTGTCATAAATTGAATTAGTAAACTAAAATCTTGTGTCAGTACTGCATTTTCTACTATTTTAAAATCTTCTTCCGTAATTTCAGCTATAAGAATGCTGCTATTCTACCATTTAAGGCACCTTCGCTGTTATATCTTCTTTGTGATTTGCAAACTTCAGTACAATAAATTTGCTCTTTTTGATTCTTTGCTCGAACTTTATTTTGTCTTCTATTAAGAGTGCAAATCTTGCTCTCTCTCCATTGCCAATTTGCTTGGTATTTTGAATAAATTTACAAATACAATTTCACATACTTCATATACCATCTTCTAAGATTATCTATGATTATATCATTCCTAATTTTATATTTTTATATTTTGTCTCTTTCTCTTGCTTGTCTGGAAGTTTATTTTTCCTCCAAAGAAGCTGCTCTTGAATGTGCATGGATACTATATCCCTGCCTAAATATAATCACATATTTTATCAAATATTTTCTTTAGTGTGTTTCTATTACTCCTTTATACTTACCTATCGTTAAGCTCAACTCTTTAAATATCAGTGTACTGTATTTTCATTTTTTGTTTACATTTTTTGGTTATAGTCTTTATGTATATTTTAGGGATAAAAAGCTTAAGCCCTCTATGATTTGTTTCCTAAAGTAATTTTTGGTTTTTTGTTTATTTGTCTTAAATACAGTATGTTCCTTGTTTGTCTTTTTAGTGTTATATTCTATTTCTGTATGTTACAAGATTTTTCAAATATTTAATTTACCTTTCGTTGTTTATAGTTTGTTCGTTGTTGTTTTAAGATAAACTTTGCAAAAGAATCTCTTACTTGGGACTATTATTTGCCTGAAAACTGGGTGGATCAATTGCCCTTGTTTTGATTTTGGGTTCCCTTCTCAGATTTTAAGCTTGCTTGCTTCCTTCCTTTCTTTATTTCCCATGATATGAGGGGAATGAATGATTTGATTTTGTAGCTAATATCACTGGGTGAATTAATTGACTACAATTTGGCACTATCTTCCATATTGAGGATGAAAAAGGGCTCAAAATTCCACTCTTTGTCCTCAAAGATATTACAGATTATTGTTTCTTGCCACGTTTGTCTAGTTTCTAGCAGTGATTCAGATTTCTCACTTTTTTGGTATACCTTTGATCATTTTAATCAGACAAGAAATGGCTGGGGAAATTCCTGTGCTCAAGTTACCAGTTCAAGAAAATTCTATTTAGAGTCTTGGTGCAGTGACTGAAAAATATTGAGTGTTTAATAAATGGTATTTGTTATTATTAATTTATTTTACCTATGTTCTTATTTCATACCTGATTATATTCCAGTCAGACTGTGCTATTTTTTAAAATTCCATTTGTGACTACAGAAATCATAAGATCTTTTTGTTGTTTCAACTCCATGTTTTTTCTATTTTCTTTTTTGCTTTTACACTGAAGTACCTTTCCTCATCACTCTGGCTGTTGTCTTTTTTGGATTCTGGCTCCACTAACCGCATTCATTCATTCATTCTCCACACTCTGTCTTTTCCCTTAATCATGGTGCTTTCCAGGTGACAAGGATCAAGTAGCCTCACAACGATCAGTGAATCCTTCATTCGCTTCCTCCCTTCCCAGTCTTCCCAGTTTCCGGAAGTCTTCTTCACCTTTACATAATGTCAGATCTTTAACCTGATCCAAAACAAATAATTTTATACTCTGATAATTTCCTCAAGTCATATAAACACAGTATAACCTGTATTGACAAGAACCCACTTTTATCTCTGTAGTGCCTGTGGTACCTTCACAGGGCTTTCAAGCTGGAAGACATCATAGACAGAGACCAGCCCCACACTGTCATTTTGCAAATCTCAGTCTGGAGGCAGTGAGTCTGACTTGTGCAAAGTAAAGTGACTTATACAAAGACTATCCCGTTTGCATATTTTTTTTGGAATTTTCTGAAATATTTTAAACACTTCAAGATTAATTTTTATATTATCATCTAAATCTCCATCTGTAAGCCTAAAAAAGCTACCCAGGTTGCAAGTACTTTTGTAAAGAAGATCTTTCTGTACCAACTTAAATAGCTTTCTTTTTAAGAGTCGTTGGTATTATTCTGGGCATGGAGTCAGGATTAACGCTGTAGCTTTAAAGACTTCATGTTTGAATCACATAAAGACTGTGTTTCTCTTTTGTGCTTAAGTGGAGCATATCTAGTACCCTCTCGCATTACACAAAGAGAACTGACAGAAGTGTATTGAATACAAAAACAAGTGCTAATGATTCATAAAACTATTTGGATGGCTAGAATTTAAGATAATGTCAGACATGGAAAATATGTTTGTTGAAGTTACCCCAGAAGAGTATGCTTGCAAAGATTATACATGCATATAGAAATTCCACGCATGTGCGCCCTGCGTGTGCGTGCACACCACATACTCACGTATGTAGGACAAAACAGATACAGCTGGAAAACAATGAGAATGTCTTGTCATTGCTTAAGTTTTTTTGTGCTTGTGAGATTTTAAATAAATCACACTTCATTAGTCTCTGTCCTTTTTCACTCTTTTCCCAAAGATAATTATATATTGACTTAGTCTTTATTTCATTAATGTTACAGTTTTAACTGGATGGGTAATCTCATTCTAAATACTTTCAAAGTAAATGTTTTGGCACAAAAATGATTGATATGCAGCAATCACTTTAAGATTATTTGCAGTTATCACAGGATTCCTAACACTCTACTTCCAATTAATTAGGATCTTAAAATGATTTTCAAACAGATAGGATTTTAAAGAAGTTTTTTTTTTTTTAAACATCCCACTCAGCACATTTGCATAGCAAGCACTTCTGAAGAAATTTATAAATGTTTCAATCTTTTCTTTTCTAACATCATTATACATGACTTCATGACAAGTGCAAATTTTCCTCCTTGTTCTTTGGGAAGTACCAGTCAGACATGGATTTGAGTGACATCTCTTTTAATAAAGAACAAAGGAAAACGACGACTCAAATAATCTAAAACCTTGACTTGTTATTGTCACAATGATTGCCTGAGCTTTAAAAATGAAACGGGCCATTAATGGTACAATGTAAATAATTACGTAGGCTCTGCAACGATTAGCTAGCAAGGTGGCATAATTTTCCTGTCAAAAATAAAGTATTTTTAAATATCTAAAAAAGAACTCTGAAATATCAATTCTAAGAATGAAAACCATGACATCCAATACTAGTATGCTCAGAACAGTGATAATTAAAATTAGGAGTCTGTATTTTCAACAAAAAATATTTATAAAGAAAACATTGAAGTTGTTTTCTATGTCTCTTAATCTTAAATTCACTATAAAGTGCCATCTTAGCAGTTGAGCTGTATCAAAATCAAAATGGCACATCATGGGATTCTAGGCATTCCCGCTAAAACAAGTTCCATTTTTTTATGAGCCATTTTATAATCATTATTGTCATTGGTACAATAGATTATATTTTTGATCACTTATTCTATGCTAGCCATTGTTCTGAAATTTTTTACATTTTTGATTTCACTGCTTTCTCACAACCACCCTGTGGAATAGCTATCATTATTATGCTCAATTTATGAATGTGAGAAATATGATTTGGAGAATATAAGTAACTTGGCCAAAGTCACTTAACTAGTATGAGACAGAAGTAGGATTTGAATACAAGTCAATCTCAATTGCCTTCAAAATTCATCTCTAAGATAGTATTTTTTCCCTTCTATTTTATTATATAATGTTTGAAAACACAAAATTCAGTGGTTACATGACATTTCATCATTTACCCGTATAGTTCCTTAATCATACTGATGTTTCCTTAGGGAATTTTGCCAGGAGCAGTATTACTGGTTGAAATTAATTAACTTTTTAAAAAGTTTTGATGAATATTTGCCAAATTGCTTTCAGAAATTTATATTACTACCAGCAGCATAGGAGAGTATTCTTTTTATTTCCACCTTGCTCATATGAGTATTTTTTTTTTAAATTTTGTTTGATAGGCAAAAAATTTCCTATTTTTTGTTGACTATTCATTTTTAATAGAGTATTATATATGAAAACAAAAATAAACGCATTAACATTAGATTGTTGGCAGTTAAAAATACCTCTCAACATGTATTATTATCTTATCAGTATTTATTAGTTATTTCAACATTCAATGAC
>RJWJ010025588.1:0-23754 GCA_004363605.1 Indri indri | reverse complement strand
TACAGGCATGCGCCACCATGCCCGGCTAATTTTTTCTATATATATTTTTAGCTGTCCAATTAATTTCTTTCTATTTTTGGTAGAGACGGGGTCTCGCTCTTGCTCAGGCTGGTCTCGAACTCCTGAGCTCAGGACGATCCGCCCGCCTCGGCCTCCCAGAGTGCTAGGATTACAGGCGTGAGCCACCGCGCCCGGCCTAGGATTGATACTCTGAAGAGCAATGTCATCGCTGTGCAAAGGTGATATGTATAGAAGCATTTTGTGTATTTTAAAATCCTCCCTTTGTCCAAGCTATGCATATATTTGCATTATTCTCCTTTCTCTAAGACCTTGTAATACCTAAACACTTTGCATGAATCTAGTCCCAAACTCCCACTGTGTGCAATATTTCATATTTGTTTATTTTCCTTAAATCAACTTAATTATGACCTTAATCTCATCTTGCCCCTGTTCAAGGAAAATTATATCTCAATAATTATCTGAATACCTTCCCTGTCTTTTCTATTCTCTTCTTCCCTCTCTTTCCCTCTTCCCACTCACATTCACTGCATTGCATAAAGATTCCAGGGTCAGCACAGCATCCAATGGACATGGAGAAAGGAAGTGGATAGTTTTTTCTCCTCATCAGTCAATACTGGTTACCTTCAAGACATCTTTTATACCAGCCTTTCTGTTTCCTTCAGCGCTTGTCCTCTGCTATTTCTGCGTCACTTTGGGGCACAGATTTCTTTGCCAAGGCTGAGCAACTCTCTACCTAGGGTCTAACGTTCCTAAAGCACGTGAAGCCACATCTTCTGAGGTCTTGCCGTCTGACAAATAGTGCTGAAGCCCGACCACTCAGTGGACTGTTCAGTGGACTGAGAAGAGTGGATCTCATCTCAGTTTGGGTGAATTTCCCTTCTCTTTCCTTAATCACACAGCCTTCCATCTCTGTGCCCACTGAATGGAAAACTTGTAGCATAATCTCATTAAAGATTCCAGGCACTAGAAAAACAAGAACTGGGCAGGGAATATCTGCTGGTAAGAGAGATCCATTCTGCCTTTCTGTATATTTAGTGGGAATTAGTGTTACAGATTTCCCACAGAAATAGCAGTTTGAAATTGATTTTAGCAGCACATTACATTACTATAGCATAATGAGTATGACCATAAAAAAAAACTTTCCTTCAGATTCTAATGTAATCCTTTTTGATATCTCATTTTCTTCTTGTAAAGATGGTTTCAGTCTAGTTAATGCTATGGCAAAATATGTCAGGTATTTTTGGATGTTCTGGGAATTATCTACTTGTAAAATGCTCTTGCATGCACTGCGATGATGACATGCGCCAAAGCAAGCATGTGATGTCCATCGCAGCCTGCGGGGTTTGCCTGGGTGGGCACACTTGCGGGATTCCTCTCATGGGACATAGGAAAGAATCCTTCAGAGGACTCTTTCATCACCCTAGGGGAGAAAATATAGGATTCCTAAGAAGGTATGTTAGTATAAAATTTTTCTGTGAGTGACAGATAATTCAAAATAATGTAGCTTTAGCAAGAAAGGAGCTTATTTTTCCAAATAAATGACGTCTGGGAATAAGTGCGTTCGCGATGGTATGGCAGCTCTGCTACATGGACTCTTCTGTTGTAGGCTTCTTCCAGATCTCTGCTCTCCTGTCACTAATCAGTAGTCATTGTCTTCAGGGGCCAGGATGCCAGTGTCAGTGTCCCAGGCAGCAAATTGGAAAACAAGACAGCAAGGGGTTCACATCAGCAATTTCTTAGGGAAGGTTCCTACATCCCTTTTTTTAAACAGCCTTATTGAGGTATAATTGATATACAAAGAACTTCACATATTTAATCTGTACAATTTGCTGAATTCGAACATATGCAAACACCTGTAATATCAACACCACAATCAAGGTGATAAACACACCTAATACCTCCCAAGGTTTCCTTGTGTCCCCTCCCCTTTTTTGTGGTAAGAACACTTAGCATGAGATCTACTCTCTAAACAAATTTGAAGTACACAACACTGTGCTGTTAACTATAGGCACTATGCTGTACAGCAGGTCTCTAGAACATACTCATCTGGCAAAACTTGTTTATACCAGAGGGTGCCTTCTGCTTTATCCTTTTAGTGACAGGACCATAACTGGCTGCAAGGTATGCAGGCCCCTGAGATCTCTATTATGGGTGGCTCATGCCCAGCTAAATGTACCATTACAATTAAAGAGGAAGGGAATTAATAACATTGGCCAATATTATTGTCTGCTACAGCATAATAGAATAAATAATCTGGGAAGGAAGTAGGGAAAAAAAGAAATAATGTATTGAGCATTGAATATGGCATGTACTGAACTAAATTCCTTTTTTATGTAATATCCACTGCACATCAGCCTTAGGAATGGGAGTATTAGGCCCATTTTATGTAAAATGTGGTTGAGGCTCAGCAAGATCATGTTTCTTGCTCAAGGTCATAGGTAAATGGTAGAGTTGGGATTTTAACCCAGGTATGATTTTAGCTACCATTCGTGTTTTTCCTTCTAAGCCATGCTGCTACTCTGGGGGACAAGGCTCATGTCAGAGGAGTTGACAACTGGAAGACTGTGCCACTGGGCAGAGAGAGTGGGGGACAAACTGCCATTTGAGCTCCCTTCATGAGAAGAGCCTCATGCTCATGGCAAAATATGTTCAACGAAAGAAAAAAATTGATGAGATGTGTTTACCAATTTTATGAAGGGGTAAGAGGGAGGGAGCAGACAAAATAGAAAATTGAGCAGTTAATAAATTATTGGCTTATGAAATTTGGGGAAGTAGATTCATATTTAAAATAGTTTAACAAGAAATGAAGGTCTAAAGCTACTCTAGACTTGACTCCATGCTAGTTTAGACCAAGAAGGATCTAGTGATCTAGTAGTAATAGATCTTTGGGAGAAAAAGGTCATATTATTATCAAGTTCATAGCAATAACAAAAGAGAAATCTAGCTGTAGGTATAGGAGTTGTTGGTCTTTAAAATCTATGTGTTCACAAATTTGAAATGTTATGATTTGCAAATTCCTCCTTTTATTCATCTAAGCTTCTGGTGCTCAGACAGCATGCCCTCTAATGCAGACACAGGTCCTGGTCAAAATGCATTATATTTATTGGTTCCAAAGTTCCCTTTTAATTTTTGTCTTTAGAGGCCAGTGTCACTGTGGTGCCCATCTTTTTAGATATTATTCTTCAACTTCCAAATTTAAAAAAATCAGCTTTTTCTGTCCATTTTTATTGTGGTAAAATATACATGAAATTTACCATTTTAACCATTTTTAAGTGTACAATTCAGTGGCATTAAGTACATTCACAATATTGGGTAATCACTGCCATCCATTTCTAGGACTTTTTCATAATCTCAAGTAGAAACTCCATATCCATTATACAATAATACCCCTTCTCCAAACCCTGATAACCTCTATTCTACTTTTTGTCTCTATGAATTTGCCTGTTTCAGGAACCTCATTTAAGTGCAATTGTATAATAGTTGTCTTTTTGTGTCTGGCTTATTTCACTTACCGTAATGTTTTCAAGGTTCATCCATGTGGTAGCATGTATCAGAATTTCATTCCTTTTTGTAGCTGAATAATATTCTATTGTATGTATAGTCATTTCCCTAATGACTAATAAAGTTTAGCATCTTTTCATGTCCAATAAGTGCATGAAATGGCTGTTTGTGTATCTTCTTTGGAGAAATGTCTATTCAAGTCCTTTGCCCATTTAAAAATTTTTGTTGATATTGTTGTTGAGTTGTCTAAAGTTCACCTTTTTTGTTTCAACTGCTTCTGGTTTGCCATGCATCCTGCCAGGAAAATATACATCTGATCATCTAGGTTATTAGAGAGCTTGGGGGGTCTTGAGAAACCTTCTCTGGCCATAGCATATTCTGTTGTGCCCAGTCTACATTCCCTCGAGTCTGACCATAGTCTTGTATTACAGCTGACTTCCAACTATTTGACAGCTTTCTCTGGTGCACAGAGCATCTGGAAGTGCTTGGGAATTAACCCCCTACCCTAACAACTCTCAATCAATGACAGATGGGAGTTAGGTGTATAATTAACCAAGTGGGTGGGATAACACTGAGGCACAAGTTGTACACCGGCTCCCAGAGTTCTTCAGTGGGATTATGCCCCATTTACTCTCAGTGGTAATGAGTTTAATCATGCACCCTTTATTTCTTTTCCTTCCCTGGCTCACTGTTCCATTTTCCTGGAGTTTCCTAGCATCTGCTGCCAAACAAACAACTTGCACTTGAATCCTTGTCTCATGATTGGCGTCTGGGAATCTAATCTGAGCTAAGAGAGAAGCACAGAGTACACGGGGGCAGCACAAAGAAGTAGGTGGTATGGGGTTGGGTAAGTGGGACAGTGTCAGAGCCTTCTTTTCATTACTGTCCTCCCCCAGGATCTTCTCCCCGTGGGCTCCTAAGATAGCTCCTTTTCTTCATAGGGTGGAATGGGAGGCACTTTAATAGTGCCTTACTTACCAGACTACCAGTGGGCAATAAGGCAGCGGTCGCAACTCTCGATGACTTAATAAAGTCATTTACTTGTTTTCTATGGCAAAACTGCTTTTGCAGGACTAATTTTAGTTTCTGGATACTTTTCCAACACAATATGCTTGGTTAGGTCAGACAGTGGCTTAATATCAAAGCTTGGACATTGTTTTAAGATGCTCTTCCAAAATTTTGAGTGCTAGATAAATATGACCTTATGGTTAGGAGTTCCACAGGCAAGTTGTTATTTGCTCCTCAGTACTATTAAGATTTCCATCTTACAGATGAGAAAACTGAGACCTAATATCTGAAACACAGTGAGTATACAATAAATCTTAAGCTTTATTTTTATATTGAAATGTTTGATTCTATAACTAAAATATCACCTTAATCAGTGGATAAGGAAAAGACAAAAGACTCACTTATCAGACCTGCATTTGCAACAAAAGTAGAGGGTATAACTAATATGCTAGTTGAAAGACTTAGGTTTCAAATATCCCGACACTTTTAATTTAGGCAAAAAAAAAAAAAATTATAGCACAAGTATAGGATGTGGGAGCCCTGGCTAGACAGTAGTTGACCACAAATTTTATATGAGCCAACGGTATGATGTGGTTACTCTAATGCGATGTCCAGCATCTTTCTAAGAAGGCATCTGTCCAGAAGATGGGTGTACTCCTGCTTGGTCAGATCAAATATGTTCACTGGAAGGACCAAAATTTAAAGAGAGATGCTGCTGAAGTAGGGAGCTACCAGAGGACTTTCAGAATGGTAAAATGCTCTGGAAGCCCTGCTATGTAAGGAACACTTGAGGGCACTAGTGTTTATTCATCTGGGTCTGTGAGATTTAGTGCAGTCATGAGCTTGGGAATCAAATAGATCTGAATCAAATCTCAGCTCCTCCCTTTGTAGCTTCGTGACCTTAGACAAGATACTCTCTGTACTTCACTTCCCTTTTCTTTAAGGTGGGGATACTAATATATATCCTCGTATATCCTATAAAGTCCAAATAAGAGACTATGTGAAAAATAATTGGCATATACCAGGTGTGTAGTAAACATTAGTTTTCATTCTTTGAAATATTTGGAGGGTTGTCATGCAAGGAATTAACCCCCTCATTGAAGACATAACTAGGACCAATGGATAATAGTTACAGGGAAAATGTTTCGGTTCAATATTAGGACTAGTCTACTTACTATAATAATAATTCAGCTATCTTACAAAATACAGTTGCCTCAAAAATCTGGCTTTTACCTAGAACATCTGACTTATGTAGCCAACTCCTTACATGGCAGACTGCTCAAACATAATAAAGGCAAAGCAGAATTCTTTGGTTGTCCACATTGCCTGGAAACCTGGTCATCCCCCAACTTTCTACATATTGGTAACTTTGCTCAAGGGTTCAAATCAAGTATCTTGAAGTTGCATGTGAGTCCTCTTTGTCTTACTTCCCTCTCTCCACCCCATGCCACACAGTCATTCTAGCCAGTCTTGTCAACCTTAACCCCCAAATGTGCTCCAAATCCGTCCACTTCTCTCCGTCTCCTTGATTACCACTACAATCCAAGCTATCAAAATCTTTCCTCCAATCTGGCAAAATAGCCCTTATAATTGGTTTCCTTGCTTCTACTTCTGCTGCTTTGGATTCCCTTCTCTATATACGAGCAATATTTTTGAATTCATTGTTTAAAACTGCCTAATAGCTTCTGATTGCACTTAGAATAGAGCCCACAATCCTCACCACAGCCTATAAAGCCCAACATTGAATGGCCTCTGCCCGCCATTCCAGCTTCTAGCACCCTCAACGGAGCCACCAGTCTCTAGTTACTGTTTATTTATTTTTCAATGCCAAGCTGATTCCCACCTTATCCCGACTATTTCTTCTGCTTGGAATACCCTTATTCCTGAGCCCCACTGGCATATCCTGTAAGAGGCCATCCATGAACACCCAGTTTTTAGTAGCTATCTAGTCACTCTCACATTATTCTATTTTAATACTTTGAATTTTACTTATCAGTATCTTATGATTTCATTATTCATTAATTTATTGCCCATACCTGTGGAGGTCTTTAAAATATATATTTAATACATAGATGCGTGAGCAATGGAACTAAATACTCCACAAAACAGTGAGTCAATAAAAAATGGAAATATACAAGCATACTTTTTTTGATGACCATATATTAACAGATGTTATAGAAAGATTCCTTCCCTGGTCAGAGATCCAACTAGATGACCACTGGAGTTTCTTCTAATCTACATAATTCATGATCTTATTGACAATTTCCATCTTCAGCAGCTCAAAAGTTGTTTTAAGTGTGAAGAAATCAGTGATTTGCTTTGGATATTTTAAAAAAACAGGAAGACAGGTGTAAGTTTGAATATGGATACACCAACACACACAAAATAGTTAATTAGTCAATTTTTATAAAAGTTCTTAGTTGGTAGAGGTGAGATAAATATCACATAGACTCACAAGCACTGACAGTTATGGGTATTCATCCACACATCAGCTTCTACCATGTGCAATTTTCTTACTGTGTCAGTCTCAGATGTTGGAATTTGTGCTTTTCTATAAAAATCAAAAAGCAAAGATTCATTCTCTTCCATGGACTTCATCTGTTCCTTGTTTCAACTGGATAACTATTATTTACATGTCATGGGTTTCTGACCTCTACTGACGGAGACCAAATCGATTACCCACGAGCTGCTCAATTTGCAATCATTTAAAATTCCAGATGTCTCTGGCGCAGAAAAAGAACAATGGAAACTTAGTGCTGTCTCTTGGTTTATTTCTTTTCCTTTGTTTTTCTTTTTATTTTCCCTTTTCTCCCCCACCACTTTCTCTTTTTCCTTTCTTCGTGTCCCAGGAGTCCCTAAGGGAAACTCAGATCTTCTTTTACCAGTTGTCTCGTTTGTGATCACCAAATTAAAACATCAGATCTTCCCAAGAATCCTCCAGATTGACTAGGTCAGCAAACCCGAGTCTGCTGAATGCAGGTGTTCCAATCTTGAAGGAGGGATTGAGGGGACCAAGGAGGAGTGACTGTCATGCAAGCTGCATGTGGTTTATCTACCAAGTGGCAACATCTCTCACTCTCACTATCCCTGCACCACTCTGAGGGCAACCTGATCTGTCTTTAATCTACTCTGACCACAGAGCAAATGTTTTAAATAAAATCTCTGCGTGAGTGAGTCACTACTCTTCTGGCTTTTATATGGCATACTGAGGAGAGATGGTTTACTTTGCCTGAGTAACAAAATTAATATAAGAGAAACATTTTTGTTATGCGGTATCTTTAAAAAAATTACAAAAAGAAGAAAGAAGAGACATATGGACCTGGGCAGCGAAATCTGGATGAAAAAGTTCCACTTGACACGAGGAAAATAATGAAAAAAATGTAGTAAATTTTTTTGGCAGAGAAGGGTAAAAAAAATCAGCAGGAAGAAATAGAAAAAAACACTTTCGCTGAACAGCTGCAGGGACTCTAATAGTGCCACTTATGTAAGGTCTTAATCTCTAAGAGGCTTCATTTGTGTTATCATTTTAACTGAGACGTACTACATTCAAAAAATCTTAGATCTACAGGGTGCTTGTTTATGTAGCGGAGTCTGCACTGCAATGAAGGGACATGTCGGTATTTTTGCGTGTTTCTCCCTGGGGAGGCTGGTTTAGAGATACATGCAGGCAGGTAGTGGTTGCCTTTCTCTGGTTTGGCTGGGTGAGGTGCCTATGGCATGTGCAAGTTTCTGTGCTATTTTTTCCGACCCCAATTGCTAACTTTTGTAGCTATCAGTTCAGTTTTCATAGGTTCTGACGCCCAAACCCAGTGTTTCTGCATTTAGTGAAAGGGGTGTGGCCTGAAGATGGGCAAAGCGTTCTCGGTGCCTCAAGGATCGCCTGCAAGCGAACACTTCGTAATGTGTGGAGTAGAGCTTTTGCAGTAATTTAAATTTTCCACGAATTGATTCTGATTACAAAATGAAAAAGAATTTCTTTTGGCCCATATCTTGCCTTTATCCAAAGAAGGCACAACCTATAAAAACAAAGATACTTTTACCAAGGTTGGCAAATCTTGCAGGGAAACAGTCCTGTGATGAAATGGCAGACACAGGCAAGGTCAAAGAGAGATGTGAAGCTTAGTATTGAAGAGAGGACAAGTTGGAGAATGTCCTGCCTCTGTAGCCCTGGGGTTAGCTCCACTGGCTCTGTTCTGACACTTACGAGCAGTGTATTCTTGGGCAAGTTATTTTTCTTTGAGACTCATTTCCCCTATCTGAAAGTGGGGCTAGTCATACTTGCTTTTCTCCATACAGTACGGATAACTGAGATCATGTATGCAATGTACTAGCATATTTCTGCCGTAAAATCGATTAATGATTACTATGTAAACTATAGGCTTTTTTAGGTAGATGCTTGTTAACTTATATAGGGAAGTCTCCAGTTAATGATTCAATAAATACTGTTATATTTATTATAAAGTACTTGCTGAGAGCATCTCTCAAGGGTCCTTTGTCTTTCTTCTACCTGGTAAGATATTTACAACCGACTGTTCGTTCCTTCTTCAACTCAGAGTACAGTGTTTGACGCTCTTTAAGCGATAGCTCTATACTTTGTTCCTGAAGCAGATGTAGATCTTACTCTATCTACAAAATCATAGGAAAAAATTAAGTTGTTTTAACAAAAATTTAATTAAATTTGATTCTCAGTTTCTAACTCACTGGCTTAGCAGGGAATTGAATCTTAATCAAAATTGAGGTTTCTTGGGAGTTGAAAGAAATTTTCTGGTATCTTAGGCAGTGTAGAATATCCAGGGGCTAACCTTGGTGTGGGCCCTTGCAGAGGGGCTCTGTGGCTTCTCTGTCACCTTGGGCACTAGCCTCTTTGGCAAGACTGGGATTGCTAGTGTTTGGAGTCCAGCCTTCCTAGCTTGATCCATTCTGTCCACTGAGTTCTGGTCATTTTCTAGGAAGCTTGGAGGAAACAGATGTAGGGTCCCCGCTACACACAGGACTCATAGGTTCCTATAACATACCTGCGTTTGGGGAACATACTTTTCTTTCTCTCTACTCCTAATACCTCATTTTCCCCAATACCCCCCCTCACATCTCTCACTCCATGTGAAAAGTACCACCAACTAAGGTTTACTCAAAAAATTTAGGATTTTGAAGACACAAGCCAAAAAGTGAAGTCATCTTCAGACAGCTTCAGATTTTGCCCTGCAACGCAAACACTATCAGATAAGAGAGCATGAAAGTTTGACCTATTTTCTTGTAGGGAGAAATACAGAGTAAACAAAGCATACGTTTTCATTATGATAAATTAACTTACCATATGCCAATTTTGAGGATGATCAAAAGCGGCATTT
Source organism: Indri indri (assembly GCA_004363605.1). NCBI lineage: Eukaryota > Metazoa > Chordata > Mammalia > Primates > Indriidae > Indri > Indri indri. The sequence goes on along the minus strand of RJWJ010025588.1, from coordinate 13,876 downwards.
TGGAAGTGTCATTTTCAATTTACCGTTTACAAATTTAAGATGGGTACACACATTCCTTACTTAAGATTGGTAGTGAACAGTGGAGGAGGGAACTCAGTCTTAAGAGTTTGTTTTTTTTTTTTTTTTAGTAAACTTTTCTATTTGAGAATAGGTTTCAGTTTACAGAAAAATTGTGAAGATAGTGCAGAGGTTTCCCAAATACCACACACTTAGTTCCCCCTATTATTAACAACTTACATTAGAGTGGTCCATTTACCACAACTAAAGAACCAATAAGTTGATGTATTATTAACTAAAGTCCGGATGTTATTTAGATTTCCCTCATTTTAACCCGATATCCTTTTTAGGATCCCATCTAGAACACCATGTTACATTTAGTTGTCATGTCTCCTTTGGCTTCTCTTGGCTATAACAGTTTCTCAGACTTTTCTTATTTTATTTTATTTATTTTTTTACAGGCTTAACAGTTTAGAGAAGTACTGGTCGGTTTGTAGGATGCCCCTGTATTGCAATTTTTCTGATTTTTTTTATAGTTGTACAAATATTATAGATTCTGTGGAGGAAGACCATAGAGGTAAAGGGGCTATTCTCATCAAATCATATCAGGGGTCCATGGTATCAACATGACATCACTGTTGCTGCCAACATGATCACCTGGCTGAGATGAGGTTTATCATGTTTCTCCACTGTAAATTATGCTTCCCTCTTGCTGTAGCCCCTGCTTTTTATTCCGTAGTCTTTGGAAGGAAGTCAACATGCATTGCCCACACTTATGGGGTGGGGAAATTTCTATGCCAATTCCGCTTAAAACCACAAAAGCAGCTAAGTAGAATTATGTACCTGGTAGCTAAAAGCACAAAACAGTCAAGCAAAGTTATAAACCTGTCATAACTGTACTGGCTGTAAAAATTGCTGTCAATTGGCTAACTTTTGAATCTTATTGCTTATTGGTTAACCATTTATGCTTGTGTGCTATTGGATAAGTTTAACCCAAAAAAAGTATAAACCTGACAAAAATGAGGAAGCGGTGCTCAGAATTTGGAGACAAGTCTCCTCTGGGCCCGCCGGCGAATAAACGCTGACTCTCCAACTCTCTGCGTGCCGCTCGGTTATTCCTTTGGGACCGGTCGCTGTAACACTTGCTGTAACAATGGGGCAGGGTGTTATGCCCTGTCTCCTTGAGAGGAAAATATCTACATAAATTGTTTGTAATTCTGTTTCATTCAGGAGTTGTTTAGTATCCCTTATTTGTTTATTTATTGTGATATTGTGATTTATAATAAGAAATATATATTTGATCTTCATCCCCATTTCCTGACATATGCTTTCTAAAACTATAAACTCTCTGGGAGCTTCGAAATGACAAGTGTCTTTTTGTTGCTGCTGTGATGGCTGATGACTGAGAGGTAGCATCAGGATGGGGGGTTGTTGGACGGGAGCCAACCATACAATTAGAGGATTGAAATTCTCAACCCCATCCCCTGACCTCCAGGGAGGGGAGAGGGGCCTGAAGGTTGAGTTGCTCACCAGTGGCCAATGATTTAATCAATCATGACTGTACAACGAAGCGTTCATAAAAACCTGCAAGGATGGTGTTTGGAGAGCTCCCAAGTCGGTGAATTCCTGGAGGTGCTGGGAGGGTGGTGTGCCTGGAGAGGGCAGAAAGCATCATGCCCCTTTCTCCACAACTCTCTTTCTGAGTTGTATGCTTTGTCATCAAGTGGTAATCTAGTAAGTAAACCGTTTTCCTGCGTTGTTCTAACAAATGACTGAAAGAGGGCAAGGTGGGCACCTCAGATTTGTAGCTGTGTTGGACAGAAGTTGTGAGTCACCTGGGGACCCACCACTTGTGATTCATGTCTGAAGTGAGGGGCAGCCTTGTGGGACTGTCCCCCCTAACCTATGGGGTATGAGCTAACTCCAGGTGGATAGTCCCACATACCTTTGGTGTCAGAAGCGTTGTGAGCATAGAGAAAAAAACTGTTTTTTCCCTTATATTTGTTTGTTTTTTTATTCATTTATTCAATGACGTTTATGTCAGTATGTGCTCATGGGTACTTATTTTACAAATTGGGGCGTAATACAAAAGTGTTGACTCTCAAGCAACACAGGTTTGAACTGTGCAGTTCCATGTATACGAGGATTTTCTTCCACCTCTGCCACCCCAGAGACAGCAAGACCATATCCTCCTCTTCCTCCTCCTTCTAAGCCAACTCAATATGAAGACGAAGAGGATAAAGACTTTCATGATGATCCACTTCCACTTAAGGAAGAGTAAAAATATTTTCTCTTCCTTATCATTTTCTCAATACCATTTTCTTTTCTCTAGCTTACTTTATCTGAAGAATGCAGTATATAATATTTATAACATACAAAATACATGTTAATCAACAGTTTATGTTATTAATAAGGCTTCTGGTCAACAGTAGGCTGTTAGTAGTTAACTTTCTGGGGAGTAGAAAGTTCTATGCAGATTTTTAACTACATGGGGGGTTGGCACCCCTGACCCCCACATTGTTCAAGGGTCAACTGTATTATGTCATTTATTTTGCTCAAATTGTTTCAGTTTTTCTTTTAACAAAATTTCCTATCCTTTTTCCTCAGTGCCCCACCCCTATCCCTTTACCTTATAAAAATGATATTTATGAAAACCTTTAGGATGGATGAATTCTAATTTCTGTAAATGTGCTTAATGCCAAGTGATTCTTAGGTCTGAAGAAAGCAAATAAGCAAGTGTTGCCAAGTTAAGAATGCACCCATGACCTGTGCATTTGAACTTGTGAACTCAGCATGACCCTGTTAAGATGTTCAAGTAAGTTTACTCTTGACAAATGACCACTTCCTGTTTTTACAAGGAAAAAAAAAAAAAACAACGTCTACTAAGGTCTGAAATATCAAATGGCTCTGAAAAACAACATTTGGTTGATAGAAGTTTAGGGGATTAGATATAGATGGATTCGATTTCCTTCAAAACACACACAAATTGTGAAATTAAGGTATAAGGGAAGACTTAAGGCATAGCCTATTTTACATTGTTGGTTTTTTTCCTCCACAAAACTTTTGAAAACGGTTCAAGATATTTGAGCATTACCAAAATCATCCTGGGGAGTATCTTCTAGTAAGTTCTTATATTGTCCTCTGAAACTTATATTTAATAATACTAACATGAAAAGGTTACAATAAAATTGTGAGTCCAGGGTCATCATACTTTAGCTCTAGAATTAGATTGACTCAGGTAGATAATGCTATTTCATGCGTGACCAGGTATATTAAGTTTTATTTATGATTCTTCTGGCTTCTGGTTCTGTCCAAGGTGGAATAATGAAAGCTTAGCTCCCCCACTGATGACAACTAAAAATATTTGGATAAAATACAAAAAATCAACTATCTGAAGCTACGTAAAAGTCAACAAAAACAGAACGTTGTGGAATGGAGTAAATATGCTGAAATTTAAAAAAAGCCACCGAATAGACCTAATTTCAGAATGGACTTAGGAAAGAAAAGAGTCAGTGGGTTTGAAGCTAGAGTAATAGAAATTGTTCAACATGAAGAACGGGTAGAAAAATAAACTGGAAAAAATTAACAGAGCTTCCAGGCCCTACAAGATTATATCTTATCGAAAATTTCAGTGTATCATTGGAGTTTCAGAATGATAAGGAAAAGGTTGATGGAGAGGATATGTGTAAAGGAATAATGGCTTAAAACTTCTTAAATAGAGGGGAGAACACAAATTTACGGATTTAAGAAGTTCAGCAAACCCCAAACAGAATAAATGCAAAAGAAATCATGACATCATAATCGAAATACTGAAAAGAAAGACAAAAAGAAATCTTGAAAGAAGCTGTGAAAAACGACACATCGTAGGAGAGTGCTAAAAGGAAAATAAAAAACAGAAAACAAACCAAAAACTTGTCAATCCAGAATTCTATTTCCAGGGAAACTATCCTTTAGAAATAAAAGCAAAATAAAACATCTCTGATAAAAAAAAAACCTAAGAAAATTCATCACTAATAAACCTGATCTGAAATAAATGCAAGATAAACTTCTTTAGGGTGAAGGGAAACAATGAAGAATGAATGATAAAAGTGGCAAATATCTAGGTAAATATTAAAATTATTTTTTCTCCTATTGAGTTCTTTAAGATTTATATTTCTATTGAAAACAAAAATTACACAATTTTCTGATGGTGTTGTCAATGTATGTATATATACTATATCTGACAAATATGAAGAGGAAGAGTAAAGGCATCTCTATGTTAAAAGGCTTCTACATTTTACTCAAAATGTTAAAATATTAACTCTAATTAGACTATGAAAGACTATATATATGTGTGTATGTACATATATATTAATAGTAATACTTAGAGCAATCACTACAGAAATTCATACAAAGAAATATAAACAAAACCTAGTAGATAAACTAAAATGGAATATTAAAATATTCAAATAGTTTTTTTAAAAGGCAGAAAAGAAAAACTGAGGGAAAAAAACCCAGCAGGGACAAGAGAAAGCAGAAAATAAAATTATAGACCTAAATTCAAACATACCAACAATTGTATTAAATGCAAATGATATGAACAAATTAATTAACAGAGTTTGTCAAATTGAATTAAAAAAGAAACAGTTGTTCACTATATGATGCCTATACATTAACTATAAAGACATAGATAGGTTAATTATTAAAGAAAAAAACCCCTCAAGACAGGTTAGATGCAAAAGGAAAAAAAGCGTATACATGATAGTCTTTTCCCAGTAAGTGCTAGAACAAGTAGACAGAAAACCAGTAAGGCTACAGAATTCCTGAACAAGTCTATCAATCCACTTATCTAATGTTTATTGAATACTCCACCCAACAACAGCAGAAAACATGTGCTTTCCAAGTGCATGTAAAACAGTCACCAAGATAGACCAAGGTGGACCATAAAACAAGTTGTAACATATTTAAAATAATTGAAATTAGTCAAACCGTGTTCTCTGATCATAATGAGATTAAACTAGAAATCAATAACAGAAAAGTACCTGGAAATTTAAAAAGTATCTGGAAATTTAAAAAGACACTTTTAAATAACCTATGGGTCAAAGAGGAATTTATAAAGAGAATTAGAGAATATTATGAATGGAATGGACATGAAAACGAAGCATATCAAAACTTGTGGATTGAGCTACAACATTGCTTAGAGGGAAATTTATAACATGACATGCCCGTATTAGAAAAGAAGAAAGATCTCAAATCAGTAACCTGAGCTTCTACCTTAAGAAATTAGAAAAGCAAACTAAAAGCAAAGGAACAGCAGGAAGGAAATAATGATTAGAGTGAAAATAAGTGAAACAGAAAACTGAAAAACAGTGGAAAAAATCAATAAAATCAAAGGCTGTTTCTTTGAAAAGATCCACAAATTGACAAACATGTAGCTAAAATGACTAACTAAAAAAAGAGTAAAGAAACATATTATCAAATTCAGGGCTGAAAGAGGAGATCTCACTACTGACTTCACAGAAATTAAAATGATTATCAAGGAATCCTATGAAAAACTCGATGACAATTTTTTAAAATAAATTTTATTGTGTCTATTTAAGGTACATGATGTTATGGGATACATATGGATAGCAAAATGGTTACTATAGTGAAGCAAATTAATATATCAATTGTCTCATAGGGTTATCCATTTTGCGTGTGCGTGTGCGTGTGTGTGTGTGCATGTCTTGGGCAGTGGGAAGAATGTCTAGTTAGGTGCTGCCTTCACTTCCCTTTCTCCCACTGTCTCAGAGTAGTTTTGCCTGGTTTGCATTTTATTGGAGTTCCATCTAAGATGTTTCTTGAAAAAGTTTTATGGCTAAAAATAAATATGAAAACCTCTGCTCAATCAAACAAACAACAGACCAAGGCAATTGACAATAATCTCCAAGACAGACAGCAGGTAAACAGCAAAATTGTGCTCAAGAAGTTGGTAATGGATCATTGAACCTGAAAGATTTTTCCATGATCATATTGGGGGTAATTTGGGCTTTGAGGACAGGGACCTTAACTACTGAGGAACTAAAGGACTGGTAGGGAGTTCAGTCAGTGATAGGAAAATTACAGGGAACTGGTCAGCAACGTCATTGAGGTAAGAACACATTTAGTGTTAAATTGGGCTGTAAAGATCTGATTTATAACTATGAGAAATGCGATGCAGTAAACTATGACCCGGGAGCAGCTTTAGTCCCAGAGTCCAGAATGGGGCCAAATTTATATTGGATAATGCCCCCATGCAATGCCCTTCAAGAGGTGGTTCTTGGAATATTTCATTTATTAATAGCATCACCTAGGCAATTTGTTTAAAATGCAGAACCTGTGCTTCTCCATCAACCTACTGAATCAGGACTAGGCTGGGCTCCAGAAACCTGGTCTTTTTTTTTTAACAAGAGTGCACCTTCGTGAATCTGACATCTTCTCAAGTGTAGAATAACTTGCCAAGATTTTCAAAATTCTTTGTTGGTAAGAATCAGGCTGGTGCTTGTTAGGCATTCAACTTTTTAGGCCCTTTCACTGAAGATGCCTAGGAGAGATGAAACTAGGGTATTTATATGCTGGGTTATTCTTATCACAGATAATACCAACGAGATATCTGGGTAAGAGACAAATCTGCAGAATTTCCAGGTTTTATTGAAGAACTATTATAATGTTGCAGGTAACTCACGAAGAATGTGAAAACCATTTTCAGATTTTCTTTCTCCTACTAGAAACAGTTGCATGAAAGAGTCATCATGAACAGTTTCATGAAATTGAGATGGAAATCATGTGTGACATAAAGTGTGGATTTTGTGAAAAAGGCAAGAGTGCCTACTTGCCATTATTTGCATAAATATGACGTATAATTTGGAAATTTAATCAGTGTACATCGAATGATATTGCTTTCCATTTTTGCACAGAAAAACCTTTATTAACCGCAAGGGATGCTTCACTTAGATATAACCTATATATGTTAGAATGTTTTGTCTTGCATTTCCCTTGGAAATTTATTGGATAAAGTCAAGGACTTTTCCTAAAAGGCAATTTGGGTATATGCCCCTTTGTTTCATATATGAATGAGTAGAACATACAGAAATAAAAATTTATTTGCTGTGCTTCTCAAACTTTAATATGCATGTAAACCACCCAGAGTTCTTGATAAAATATAGATTCTGATTTAGTACACCTGAGGTGTGGGATGAGAGTCTGCATTTCTATTCAGTCCTCAGGTAATACCAATGTTGCTGGTCGTCTGACCACCCTTCAAATAGCAAGGAGCTAGAATGCTGCTATATTGCCACTTTCTGTGAATGCCCGTAAGGAAGTATGACTTTCACTCAAGAGAAGATAAGTAAAAATGTACCTTACCTCAAAGAACTGCAGATGGGAGCAGAAAGTGCAGTTACAAGGTTGACAGAATATTATGCAATTTCCCAGAGCTTTGAACAAGCTCTTGGAGTAAGCCCCTGCCAACAGAAATCTCAGCAGGGAATTAGCAGGTGCTGCGTCTAGAGATGGTTTAAGAGAGTAATGTTGGGCCACAGCCACCACTGACTGCCCTGGGAAGTTTGCGAACAGTTGAGAGCTACCATCAAGACCTGTGTGGTTGAGACCCAAATGCAGGAGACCTTCACCTTCGAATTTTCCAAGCATTATGGTTTTCTGAGAGAGAGAAAGAAGACAGATTTAGGTCTGGGACAATGGGAGAATAGGGATTTAGGACTTCTCACTATTCCTGAATAACTGAGAGTCTGGAGCAATAGTTTCATCCCACCATGAAACTTGGCTGAGTTGAAAGCTTAGAAACATTTACATATGGGTGTGGGTGGGGATGGGTATGGAAGAGAGGGCTGTGTCAATATAGAGATCCCTGGTAACCCAAACTTTGGATTTCCATCCTGGGCAAAGAGGATCACAGAAACAATATTCTTCTAACATAATCAGCAAACTTTGAGAATTCCCATAAAAATTGTTGCTGTTGCAAATTTGACTTGACCTTGTTTCCTCGTGACTCCTGCTACTAAAACCCAATTGTCCTTCCTTCTTTCTGGGTAGGTAGGATTAGTTTCATGCCACTGATTTTTCAGTGTTCTTTCTAGTGAATATTGTAAAAGTTTTATTTCTCTCCTACAGAATGTAATTGCTTACCTCAATGTCCTTGCCTGCAAAAATTAGATGAGTTTTTTTATCTCAGTAGAATATTAGCATTTCTATATAAGTTATTAATTCAAATTATACACCATGAAAGGGAGTACAAAAGCTGAGAAAATTTAATGGGAAAAAGGGTCCATATTTGAATTTCCTATTATCTAGTAATTTTAAGTGCGTATTAATTAAAGAAACTTGGATTTTGGAATTTAATGAAACTTGAATACTTGGAATAAAGGGACTGAGGATAAGGAGTCTGAAATGGGATGTCACATTGCAGTTTTTTTAGTAGGTATAGAAATTTTCATAACTTTATTCACAATTTTCTCTTGAGAATTGTTAAAGTCTTGCTCTCTCTCTCTCTCTCTCTCTCTTTCTCTCTCTCTCACATTGTGTTACTTCTTCTTAGTCCTTTGGCAGAGAAGAAAACCAAGAAGTCTGAAAATAGAAACTTCAGGTTTGGAGTGATACAGAGCCAAGTCTTTAAATGTGACTAAATGGTTTCATAGGTTTATAGTTAGATCCCGCAAAGTGTTTCTGTGGCCATGTACCAATCTCACTGTCTCTGGGTAGTTAAGTGGCCTTCTCCAAGTACTCAATGTAGGGAAATCTCCTCTGAATTAGCCTGGGGAGGTTAAGATAAATAGTAGTGCTGATGGCTTATCAGAGTCATAGCAGGAAAATGTGTTCTTGATGAGTAAGGCATTGGGCTTGTTCAAGGCATCTGAATTGGCCCAGACAGATGGTTAGTGGCAGATAAGTTATGGTCAGAAGGTGCTGATTCTACTACCTTGGAATTTTTTGAAACAAATTTTGTGTTCCAAGGGAAAAAATAAAAACAGGCAAATAAACAAACAGTGAAACAAGAAACAAGAACAAGCCAGTCCCTTAATATTACAAAATCAAAGGAAAATGAGTCAGAGAGCTCAATGTGTGCATTGATTATTTTATTATAATTTTACAGATGGACATTTTTTATAAGCATCCTCCAGGACATGAACCCACTGAAATGACATCCCACAAGCAGACTTCAAACTTCCTAGGACACCCTAGCAAGGCCTTCCTTTCCAGGTGACCTTGGCTGACTCCACTTACTCAGACCTGCAGCTAAAGGTTAAACATAATATAATGTATAAAGAGTTTTTACACATCAATCTAAAAGCTTGTTGGAAATATAGGCAAAGGATATAGGTATTAAGTAACTGTACAATTGCTATTAAAAATTTGAAAAAAGTGTTCACTCTGACAAGCAAAACATTCTAAATGAAAATAGCATGACTGCATTATTTTTGAACCTATTAAAGAAAGCAAAAACAAAGAGAATATACTCAATGATGGTACCTGTTGAAATCAAGTGCCCAATTAATGTACTGGACACTCTTCCAAACTTCTTATGGACTCATAAATTGGTGTAACTTTCTAAATGACAATTTGGCAACATATACATTCTTAACAACTCTTCATTATTATTTGACTTACTCTAAAATATAAATAAGATAATGATTTGTCCGCATTATAGTCTTCTGTTGGTTCCACCTTAATTAAAGTAGGGGGTCATCAAACTTTTTCTATAAAGGGCCAGATAGTAAATATTTTAGGGTTTGTGGGAAACATGAGCACTATTTTAATTATTTAACTCTGCTGTTGTGCACAAAAACAGCCATAGGAAACAGGTAAATGAATAAGCATGGCTGTGCTCCCATAAAACTTATTTATAGACATGAAATTTGAATTTCATGTAATTCTCATATCTCACCAAACATTATTGTTCTTATGACTTTTTTCAACCGTTATAGAATGTAAAAACCATTCTTAGCTTACTTCTTGTTCCAAAACAGGTGGCAGGCTGAATTTGGGCCTCTGGCTCCAGTTTGCTGACTTATGGCTTAAAACGTAAATCCCCAAACGTTTTACTATGTTTTCCCCAAACAAGTCATGCACTTTCATGCCACTTGTAGCTGTTTGCTTATGTCCGCCTTTTGCTTTGTCTAGAATGTCATCTTCACTGCCCCCGTCCTGAACTTATTTTCATTACCTATGTTGACTTAGACATGAGCTTTGTCTCAGCTACCTGGGACAGAGGGAGCCAGGCCCAAATAGATCTTTTCTGATCACCAAATCTCCTCTTAAAAAAAGGAGAGAAGTGCTTTAATTTATTCATCTACAAAACTAAAAAAAAAAAAAAAAAAAAAAAATCTTAAAAAGGTGGACATTAGATTGAAGCAAGGTTTTGGTATGATTTAGTGTGAATCAAGGTATATCTAATCAACAAGTAAAAAAACGTTTAGATCTCTTTGATAGTATAGGGACTTGAAGATCGTAGGAGAGTGTTGGGTGTCTGAGTTTGGAAAAAGGATTGTCACCCAGGACAATGGGAAAACAGGTACAGAAAGGGAAAGTTGGACACATAAAGAAGCCACAATGTATTAGGACTTTGCATGGGGTCGACCTTCTTTGTTTTCAGCTGGATTGGGACAAACGAAAGCTAGACAGGGAAGCGGTTATGCAATTGATCAACAAACAAAAACACTTCTATTTCTCATGATTTATGATCTTTTAAAAAATAGTTAGGCCGGGTGCCGTGGCTCAGGCCTGTAATCCTAGCACTCTGGGAGGCCAAGGCAGGTGGATCATTTGAGCTAAGGAGTTCGAGACCAGCCTGAGCAAGAGCGAGACCCCATCTCTACTAAAAAATAGAAAGAAATTAGCTGGAAAACTAAAAATATATAGAAAAAATTAGCCGGGCGTGGTGGCGCATGCCTGTAGTCCCAGCTACTCAGGAGGCCGAGGCAGGAGGATCGCTTGAGCCCAGGAGTTTGAGGTTGCCGTGAGCTGGGCCGACGCCACGGCACTCTAGCCCAGGCAACAGAGTGAGACTCTGTCTCAAAAAAATAAAAAAATAAAGTAAAATAAAATAAAAAATAGTTAATTTACCCTAAAGAGATAATTAAATCAGTTAATTACTTTTTATTATAATGTTTCTTAAAATGTATAATGTTTTAATAAATGAATTCTAAAATATCTTTTTACAAAGGCAATTGTATGAAGTAGTTTGCTAGTCTTGGATTTAATAACCCATACCTCTGGAGAACCCAGTTGTATGGAACATGAGATAATGATAATAATGGCAGCTTGTGCCATAAATATATACACACACATATACACACATTACTTAATTATTACTATATGTATTGTACACACATATATACATTACTTAAAAAGAAATGTCCTTGAGAAAGCTAACCCTGTGAACTCTAATCTATAAAGTAACAAAATATTATTAACAGCTAATTATCAATAACTAACCGAATGCTTCCTTTGTGCTATCTAAATATTTTATGTTCAATATCCTTTTCCCTCCCCTAAATATTAATCATAGAATATTCCAAACATATGTAAAAGAAAACAGACCTCTACAGTCGTCTGCCTGGTACCTGTCCCTCAGCTTCAACAATTAACAATTCATGGCCAAACTTGTTTTATTTATACACTCATTGACTTCCTCCTCCAATGTTATTTTGAAAGCAATTCTAGATATCATACTATTTTATTCCCAATATTTATGTTTGCATTTCTAAAATATAAGGACTCAATAAAAAGCACACCACAATTCCATTATCACACGTAAGAATAATTAGCAATACTTTCCAGTATTATCAAATATCCAGTCAGTGTTTAACTTTCCAATTATCTCCTCAAGGTTATAAATGTATGTTTATGTATATTTTTAAATTTTTATAAATTATTTGAATTGAGATCCAAATTGGTTACGTATCTCTCAAATAACTTTCTTTTTTTTTTTTTTTTTTTTTTTTTTGAGACAGAGTCTTACTCTGTTGCCTGGGCTAGAGTGCTGTGGTGTCAGCCTAGCTCATAGCAACCTCAAACCCCTGGGCTCAAGTGATCCTCCTGCCTCAGCTTCCTGAGTAGCTGGGACCGCACCCAGCTATTTTTTTTCTATTTTTAATAGAGATGGGGTCTTGCTCTTGCTCAGGCTGGTCTCTAACTCCTGAGCTTAAGCGATCCTCCTGCCTCGGCCTCCCAGAGTACTGGGATTACAGGCGTGAGCCACTGCGGTGGGCCTCAAATAACTTTCAATTTATAGGTTCTCTCTCTCTGTCTGTCTCTCTCTCTCTCCTTTATAATTTACTCATTAAATAAACTGGACCATTTGTCCAGAGTCTGGATCTTGCAGATTGTACCCCATCTGGCTCTGTCCTCTGAGTTTCTTACAGATTGATAATTGTGTCTGAAGGCTTCATCAGATAAATCTGACAATTAATTAGTGGGGAAAGAAAAAGTCTTAGGGGTGGTTTTAGGTTCTTCCAGAGGGAGGCTTGTTTTCTCTTTTTGCTTTGGCAACCAATATCCTAGGTTAATTTATTGGGGTTTAAAAAATTGTTATAGTCTAATTCTAGCAACCTTTTTTTATGTATTAGCTAGAAACTTCTATAAAGAGAAATGTCTCATTTACAACTTTTCTCCCAAGTGGTACAATGTGTATAGGAAAATAAGGATAAATGCTGAGATCTTCAAATGCTGAAACTGAACAAATAAAAATGAAAACCATTATTTATGAAAAGCCTCTCGCCATGCTAATCCCTCTATAGTCATTGTTTCTCTCAACCTTGTAGTAATCCTACAAAGGAGGCATTATTACTACTATTTGCATATGAGTAAATAGGTTCTGAGAGATTGTTTAATTTGCTCAACATCACACAGATCGTTGGTATCAAAGGTGGGGTTCTGAAGTTTGTGCTCTTTTCTCTGTACCACATTGTTGTCTTCAGGGATGAATAGAAGTTTATCAGACAGAGAAGGCTGGGAGAGAGACAGCTATTCTAGGAAGAGCTTCCAAAGTGTGAAAGCATATATGACATAGATATATGGAAAAATCATGCCCTTCACTGTGATTAGAGCAGGAGGTGATGATGAGGAGAAGGAGGTGAGGTAAAGGTTAGCTAGGACCAAGGGAAGGATGGCCTGTCATTCTAAGGAGTAAGCAATAAAACTTCACCTTCCAGCTTTTAAGTTGAGGAGTAGAATTACCAGACTTGTGTTTAGAAAGATAATACTGTTGGAAAAAGAAATTCCGGAGGCAGGGAGGCCAGGGAGGAGGCTATCACAGCAGTATTGAGAAGAAATGGTGAATATCTTGGTTGGAGCAGTGGCAGTGAGATGGGGGCACAGAACAAATTCAAGAGAAACTCCCAATATGCTATGAGACTGTGTGGCTGAGGGCCTGGGGAAAGGCAAAGATGATTCTGAGATTCCACAGCTGTACTAGAAGCTAGGAGATAATGGAATAATGTCCTTAAATTTCTTAGCGAAAATGGTTTTCCGTCCAGAATTCTAAATCCAGTCAACCCATGAATCAAGTGTGAAGGTTAGACATTCGAATCTCAAAATGTTTATCTCCTAGGTATTCACTGGGGCTACTAAAGAATATGCTCCAAAAAAACAAAGGAGTAAACCAATACAGAGGAGGACACAGGGCATACCACTACCAGAGAAGCGAAAGGAATCTTGAGGAAAGTGGTGAAGGAAGACCCAAGTATGAAAGCAAAACAGCAAAGTGAACAACAACTAGTCTCAGTTGCAACTGGTGACAAAGAATTCCAGGGAGAGTCTCCAAGTGGCTGAAAATGATAGAATACCTGAAATGTAATGGAGGGAAGAATTATTTCTAATAGAGAATTTGGGCATGAAATTGTGATGGGTAGACAAAAAAAAAAAG
>RJWJ010025587.1:0-23753 GCA_004363605.1 Indri indri | reverse complement strand
ATTAATATTTGACTCAGAGTTTTTATGATATTTTTTAAAAAATCAGTGAATGGACTAATAAAATTGCCACTCATGAAAATATATCGTTTAAGATATAGTCAAGGAACTATAGTATACTTGATTTAAAATGTTTAGCAAAACACTTCCTGACTGATATTAGATTTAATCAATTTACAATACATACCAAAGAATTGCATAATCATTGTCTGTCTTCCTGTGTGAAATGCTATAAATAACCTTATCAAAGTTTAATTTAAATCCAACGTTTGAGCAATTCTGATTTAAACAATTTTTCTGTGCAGAAGAGATAGATTTTTTGACTGCTTTTGTATGTGCCATTACTTAAAAGCTTTACCTCTTCCCCTGGAAAGGTAGAATGGAAAGTTCATGAAATTGGAGTTGAAATACATGGCCCCTCCTTTTCTCATAGGGGTATTTTGAAGGTTAATGAGATTTTCACTTGTTGCATGTTTGATGTCTTTTGATGAGAGAAACTATATAAACATCAAATATTATTCTAGGCAAAGGGATCATTAGTGCTTTATTTTCCATTAATATTTGCCAAAACCAAATTGGCACTGAGTGCAGTTCTACAGAACGTTTGGCAAAAGCTTGTTTTCTGTCAAAGTCATGTCAATATACAGATGGATTCCATTTTCACAGGAACCCAAATAAAGTGATACTTAAGATTAAAATTGGGGGATGAAATGATTATTAATGTGTGAAATGCCTTACGGAATTTATGCAGAAATGTAAAACTGTGATGAAATGCAATAAAAGCTAACTAAATCATAAAATTACTCAGAAAAATAGACATAGTTGGATATATTATTAGGATGACCATTGGAAATCTCATGTAATCACACTATACCAATAACAAAGGAAATATTTTAAAATCACACACTGTGTAATTTTTAAGATGAGGGAATCTGGCCAGAAACAACTCTTAATGTTTATAAAGAAATTACACTTCTCCCGGGAATAGTGGTGTTTGCTATTGTTAAAGCAATAGTACAGCTCTAATGATAGATTGTGAAAAATTGTGTATGTATGTATGTGTGTGTGTGTGAATATGCAATTAACAAGACTCATGAAAGAGTGAAAGAGACGTTATGAAGATAGACTGGGCTAGCAATCGGAAGCATGGATCAATTGATCTTTCACAGTGCTGCGTATTAGTTAATCTTCTATGCTTTAAAATTGATCTGAGATTAATGGTTTTAATCATATCTGAAAAAAAGAAAATTAATTGCAGATTCTACAAGAGATATAAATTGCCCTTACTTCCTTCATTTTCTCAATGGCTAGTGATTAATAGTAATCTATGTGGGTGATGTGGCTTTAAGCACTAAAGCTATAGCAACACGAAGACTATCTGTGTTCCCACACAGCTCAGTTTATATTCTATTAGGTGAGGCAGATAATTTTTAAAATGTATTTTCAGAGTATAAGTTTTATAGAAAAAAATGGAGCTGTTTAGATAATATTGAGAAGATCATTTAAAGATAACGCTGGAGGAAGATGTCTCTGAGGTAGTTCTATTTATGTAGAGATCTGAAAATGGGTGACAACTTATGGAAAGAGATTTTCAGTCTGGGAATACAGGGGAGCATGAATGGAAATACACTTGTTATTTTCAAGGAAAAATAATAAAGTCCAAATGAATGGAAGAGTGCATGGAAGGAAATAATGGCCTTGGCCAAATCATGTAGGCATGGAGCAGATCATGTTGACCATGTGAAAATTTAGATTTTTATCTGTATTAAATGTAAATCCATTAGAGGGTTTTAAGCAACAAAAAGACATTATTCTACTTATTTATAAGGAATCAAAGAA
The DNA here is from genome assembly GCA_004363605.1 of Indri indri. NCBI lineage: Eukaryota > Metazoa > Chordata > Mammalia > Primates > Indriidae > Indri > Indri indri. The sequence goes on along the minus strand of RJWJ010025587.1, from coordinate 21,917 downwards.
ATAAAAAATGTTTTCTGAATAGAGATGGTTGTAAATTTAAGTAACTTTTCTGGAATTTAGGCAGAGGGAGAGGTTTGAGTCTATTAATGTGATCCTGATAAAACATGAATTCAGCATAACACCTAAATGCTTTTTACCCAGAGGGAATAACAACTTACTATATGTCAGGTGTGTCCTCTAACCACTCTATTTTATCCCTCTTATAAAACATTTATAATATTTATGTACAGTTTTAAAAGTAATAATAAAATGGACACATAAGCATTCCCTACCCAGCTTACATTAAAGCCCCACATGTCTCCTTTTAGAGATCTTTTATGACATAGATTTCTAAGAATCTTATGTTTTCTGATGCAGTTATAAGTGGAATTTTTAAAGTGTAATTTCTAATATTGTGATATTTGCATATAAAATTGAATTTTATAAGTTAAGCTACTATTCTGCAATCTTGCTAAATTGATTTATTAGTTCTAGTCATTTTTGTAGCTTCCTTAGGATTGTCTATATGAAAAGTCCTGTTATCTGCAAGTAGAGACAATTTTATTTCTTGCCTCTAATCTTCGTGCATTTTATTGTTTCTCTTGTCTTCTTGCAATGGCTGCTACCTCCAGAAAATGTTGAGAGGAGGTAAGAGCAGGCATTCTTTCCTGTTTCATGATGTTAGAGGGAACTTTTCATTTTTCACCATGAAATATGTTGCTAGTATAGTTTTATACATGTGCTTTATCAGATTAAAAAAGTTGCCTTCTATTGTTATGTTTCTCAGAATTTTTATCATGAATAAATATTTAATTTAGATATATTTTTTTCCTTATTCATATTCAGATCATCCAAATGCAGGTTTCTTTTGATTGTCTTTCCCTTAAGCACGGGTCACACCTTCTTACTGTTGATTTTGGTTGGATTATTTGTCAGCAGGCAATTATTTTGCTGTACTCAAACTGAAAACTGTCTCTTGGGTGGAAGTTTACATTTTAATTCCATTCTTTTTTCTTTTTTTTTTTTTTATAGAAAGTATGTTTTTAGTACATTTATAGTTCACAGGTCAGCCAGATATTTGGGAAAAAATTATGCACAGCATATGGGATTTCCAAAAAGCTTTTTTAAATTTCTTTTTTGGGATTGAAACCTCATTTTCCAGCAGGAATGTATGTTTTACACTCTGCCTCTGATTCTTCAGTCCAGAAAGATTGTGGGTTTTCTAATAGTGTTTTATTCCTTATATAGTGCACTGACTTTAGCCAGCCCTCAGGCTAAAAGCCAGAAAATGTGTAACTGTGTCTGTTCCATTCTCTGTTTCCAAGTGCTGACTTGTCTTCAGAATCTGCCTACTTTCAAATAGTTGTAAGTTTTTCTGTGTGTGTGTATATGTATGTGTTTTTTAAAATTTCTATTTGGTATCTGTGGAATGGTTGGGTCTGGTAGAAACTACTCAGCCAGATTAGAAGCAAAAATATCCATTTAAATTTAACTTATTCAAGTTTTTATATTTAAAGTAAATTTTGTGTGGACGGCTCTTAATATCTGAAGGTCTGAAATTGTGTTCATTTTTTAAAAAATCTTCCATGGCAATTCACCTGAGCATTACATCAATTTAGATAATTATCTCTCCTTGTATAATTTGAAAATATCACTAATGTTTAACTGGCCTACCTCTATTTGCTGATGATACTATTCTATTTATACAAAAGCCCAAAGAATCTACAAAAAATAATATTACAACTAATAAAAATACTCAGCATAGTTTTAGGGTACAAGATCAATTTACAAAAACAAGTTGTGCTTCTACACTCCAGCAATGGCTAATTTTAAGAGAAAATCAAGAATGCAATTCAATTTACAATAGCATCCAAAAGAATACAATACCTGGTAATAAATTTAACTATAGAGGTGAAGAACTTGTACACTGAAAACCAAAATCTTGCTGAAAGAAGTTAAAGAAGATTTAAATAAAATTGGAAGACATTTTGTGTTCACAGATTGGAAGACTTACTATTCTTAAGATGCTACTACTGAGAGTGATCTACAGAGTCAATGCAATCCCTACCAAAATTCTTAACAGTCTGTTTTGCAGATATGTAAAAGTCAATCTTCATCTTCATATGGACTTGAAAGGGGCCCCAAAAAGACAAATAATATTGAAAAATAAGAACAAAGTTGGAGGACTAACACTTCCTGATTTCAAACATGTTACAACAATCAAAACATTATAATACTGGCATAATGATAGACATTTAGACCGATGGAATAGAATTGAAGTAAAACCATACACCTATGGCCCACTGATGTTGGACAAGTGTGTTAAGACTATTCAACAGGGGAAAGAATTGTCTCTCTAACAAATGATATTGGAACAATTGGATATCTACAGGTAAAATGAAGTTGAACCTCTACCTCACAACACATACAAAAATCAATTAAAAATGGATCAATGACTAAATATAAAAGGTGAAACTATAAAACTCTCAGAAGAAAACATGGAGTAAATTTTAGATATGATACCCAAAGAATAAGGATCAAAATATATATATTAGACTTTATCAAAATTAAAAACTTAAAGATATACAAATGTTCAACGCACACATGAAAAGTTTCTCAGCATCATTAGTTATTACAAAAATGTAAATCAAAACCAAAGTGAGATACTACTGCATACCCATTTATATGAAATAACTGGCATAGATGAATCCATAGAGACAGAAAGCAAATTGGTGGTTGTCGGGTTAATTTTATGTTATGTGAATTTTGCCTCAAGAATAATTACACTGAGTAATTAATATCTATTTCTTACCTATCAGATTGGCAAAATCCATATTGGGAAGTCTATGGGGAAATAGGTGTTCTCATACATAGCTGATGGGAATGAAAAATAGTACAGAACCCATGGAGAGAACTTTGGCAATAGCTAGCAAAATTACATGTGCATTTACCCTTTGACCCAGCAACCTTACTTCTAAGAATAGGTCCTATAAATGTGCTGGTAAAAATGCAAAATGATGTGCATATAAGGCTATTCAGTGCAACTCTATTTATAATAGCACGGGACTGGAAACAGGGTAACTGTTCCTCCAATGAGGACTCGTTGAATCTCCTCCAATGAGGACCTGAACAAACCAGGATTCATCCACACAATGGAAGATGCGTCTGTGAAAAGCAATGAGGAAGACGGATACACTGCTGCAGAGAAATCCCTGGGATGGGTGGTTTCATGCAAAAAGCCCTACAAATGTTTAGAACAGGCAAAGCTATAGAGACATCAAATAGATTAGTGGTTGCCTACAGCTGGGGGAAGACGAAGTAGGAGATGGGGATCTTCAGGAGTTTGATACTAAAGAGTATTGGGTTTTTGGGGTAATAAAAATATTCTAAAATGCAGTGATGATGAGTGTACAACTCTGTGAAAATACTAAAACCACTGAATTGTATACTTAAATGGGTAAATTGGTGTGTGAATTATAACTCAAAGAAGTTGTTACAGAAAAACGGAATAAGTGATAGATTTGACATACGAACCCTTAAATCTGATATTAGAATGAATATTTTTGGTTATGGAGCTACCAAATTAATTAATTACCATTTAATAGTTCAGAGGTGAGGGTTAAGGTTAATGGAGATTTTCAGAAAATATTTCTATTTGTAGAGACTTCCAAAATGGGGGCAAGTGGCAGGAGAGGAACTGATTTCAAGTCTAGGGCAATCTAACACAAAATTTAGGGAAATAGTTTTTGAGAGCTAAAGCAGGGAGTGCTTCCTTAACTAGGAGACCAAGAATCAAACTATTGGAAGTTAAGAGAAATGGACATAGAGATTTAGTCTAGGGCTCTTATCTGATGAAAAGATATTTCAGACTAGATCAGCAAAAGACAAAAAAGCCAATAGAAAAACAGAAGCTTAAAAACATAAATAAACTAAATAGGTTATAGATGATTTATAAGAAAAAGTAAGGATAATTTCATAAGAGAATATTAAAGGTACAATGAGGGAAGGAGTCTAGGCTTGTTGGTCATCCTCTCTTTGTTACATTACATCTGTTTCTTCATTATCAACTGAAAATTCCTGTAGAATGAGTTATTTATGCAGTTTTCACAGTTGGAAATATAGAAGAAAATGAGAAAACTGAGGTGAAAGCCAGTTTTGAAGATGATGGCAAAAAAAAAGGAGCCCGCCTAATTCTTGGAGGCTGCAAGATATCAGGTGACAATATAAGTAGATGGTAGTTGATTATAAATTAGCCAACCAGAATAATTTTAAAGTGATTAAAAAGCAGTTAAAGAGTCACATCATCACATTAAGACAATTTTAATATTCAATCTACCTGTCACCTGTCAAAACAACAGTTATTTTAAAAAATAGCTTTTATGTAAAATACTCCATAGTAAATTCAAGAATATTCAATCCATGATTATATTTTAATAAGTAAAGGACACATGAATAAAATAAATCTTATGGATAATTTGATTGATCTTTTAAAAATATGTACTGGTGATTGAATATTTGTGAGGTTAACTTTATGATTAAAATGAATGCACCTTGATACTCCAGAGACTGTGTAAAAAACCCACAGAGAAATGACTCACCTTTAGCCTGGCACATTAGATTTCTTGACTTTGAGAGATTTATATCAAAAACTTTCTAAAGCAGTGTTTTCAAAGGACAACAAATACTGACAGGATGATCTGGTGTAGAAAAGATGATGAGTCTTTTCTTTTTTCTTTCTCCTAATCAAAATCCAATTTAATCTATAAAAAAGGGGGAGAAGTTGTTTGAATGATGAACATTTTATAGGGAGACTTTATGATTGATAATTTTAGAAAATATGAGTTTTCTCATTTCCTCACCTCGCTTCCTCTTAAAACATTTTGGGTATTTCCCAAATGCTATTTCATGTACTTAAATCTAAGGTGTAATACGTTATTATATTCCCTTATTGATTTAAACTATAAAATGTAGATTCAGGATTAACTTCTACTTCTCTACTACTAGCTTAGTTTTTTTTAGGACTTTATCTTCTTTTCAAATTTTATCCTAATAGAACAAAAATGCTACCTAACAATTCACAGCAGAAAAGAAATATTGTGACGTTTTGCTTAATTCTTTAAAAATTGTTCTTACTTCAACTTTTGTTTAGAGACAATCTCAAAGCTATATTTTATATTCGAGGAAATATATCCTGCATGGTAGAGATCAGGAAATTTCCTTATTTAATTTATAGCAGTTGAAAATTATAATCTGAAGATTATGATATGGCAATTATTTTTATAAACAAAATATTCTTCTATTATTGTTGTTATTATATTATTATAGTCCAAGAATATTATCTCATCAATTTACCCTTTCAGATAAAATATTATCCCCTTGTAGGTTTCATTATGCTAAGATATGATCTTTGTAATTTTTATATGTAGCTTGATTATAATAATTTGTTAATATTATTTTTGAAGAACTTTCCAGCAATTAACCTTGTAACATTAACTAGAAGGATGCAATCTTTATTTTAAATTTTAAATCTAAATATGGTACAATTATTTCTGTCTCAATTATGTTACTTTTTATTTTTTTCATGAGAAATTTAAACATGAATTTTCAAACTTAAATTAAATTTGTAAAAACAAAATTCATTTCTAGTAGGGTTCCAAGTGCAGGAAATTATTTTCTTTTTCATTTATCAAATATCTTTCATGTATCTACTATGTGCAATCACTATTCTAAGTATTAAAAATAAAATGATGAGTTAAATGAAAGTTGCCTCAGCCTCTCTGGTGAAAATAGATTTCCTTGGAATAATGGACATTCATCCTGTTATCAATTACAGAAACATATAATTTCCAAATAAGGAATAGTACAGGGTGCTGTGAAATTTTAAAAGGGAAACTAATTTCATTATGGATATAATGTCATGGATGAATTTTCTTAATAGGTAAAGTTTTAGTTGACATCTAAAGGAAGAGCAGGAGTTAATAAAGTAAATAAATAAAGGGACACCACATTTTAGGAAGGTGGACAGTTCCAAGGAAAAGGGAGAGAATAACAGCTACAAATAACCGGAGGAAAGTGAGTATTATCCCCATTTTGTGCTAAGGCTTAGAGTGACATTATTTTACAGTATCTTAACATGACTTTATCAATATCTCACTTCTCAGCAGATGGAAGTATGCATATTCAATCTTGTTTTGTCACACAGTTCCCTGGTGGTCTAGCGGCTTTGATTTAGCAATTTCAATCTTGTTTTATCTTGTACTAAAATCTCCTGATAGTATGGTTAAATCCAAAATCTTAATCACAATATGAAAAAATTGTCAGTCTGGCCCTAGCCTCCCTTACAATCTAATTTTCTATTCCATTCCATCATATGACTTACATTCCAGCCAAATAATATGATAGGATCTTAAAAATCAGAAACCAAATCTTAATTACATTTCTATCCCCCTTAGGACCTGGCAAAAAACCTTTTTCTAGTAGAAACTTAATAAATATTTATTGAATTTTCATTAAAATTTACATTGCCATGAAAGTGCGGTTTCAACTGTAAAGAACAAATAGTGCGTATCAAATAGAAAAGCAGAAGAGATTTTATTTGTTGTAATTACTTGTTTGGAGTACAAAAACAAACTTAGCCAAAATAATATGATAAATAAATTCTCTATAACATCTGTTGCATAACACAGAGTGGCTTGTTTTCAGTAAAGCCTTAATTAATCCCTTAAGAAAAGAAGTATGACCTGAGCATGTAAAGTTATTTGAAATATTTTTAAGTTTTTGTTTACATAAACACTTATAATTTATATCATTTTGCTCTATTTTACACAGTTTGTAAGAAGGCATGAAAGTTAACTATTTTTGATACATGGTGGGCTATGAATAAAATAATAATTAATGTTTCTTATCTCAGAAACCCAGCTCATCGTTTTCTGCAACTCTATCATTTGCTTTGTATAGTCAATTTATAGTGGAGAATTGTCATATGAATTAATAAGCTGATAAGTTCACTTTTAAATTATACTTACAAAACAGCATTATTAAATAAAAAACTTATTTCCTAACTATAAAATACAATTGAGACATATTCTTCAGTAATATATAAGATATATTCTTTAGTAAAATTTCTAATGAAATTCTAAAGCCTGAAGGTTGGTATTTTATCATTATGTCATGACTTACATTCTTGGTGTATGATGTTTTTGTTTTATTATTCTTTGTGTTTTTTGTGTCCCCATTGCACTTAAGCCTTCTACAATTATCAAACTCTAAATGCAGTCCATTTAGGGAGAAATCTATAGCAAAATTCAAGACAACTTTGATTGAATGCTTCACCATGATGAAGAGAATTTTTAGTGCTCTTCTGCTGGTGGAGGGGGTACGGTGAGAGTTCCTTAGAGATGGAACTAAGTGATTTCAATAAATTTCTTACTTAAATTCCACAGTAATCCTTTGAGGAATGAACTTTTCTCATTCCCATTTAATATGAAGAAAGTGGTATTCCTCTGGCCACACAACAGTAAGAAGTACTGGACTGTTTTCCTCTTATGAGTCCATGAAGTTAGAATCTCCGGGGTTAGCCATGAAGCTGTATCAGTTCCAAGGCAGATAGACCACTAGCTTTGTCTGAGAGAGCTGAAAGCTCTTCCATTTGCTATGACCTGGGACATATATGTAACTTTTCTTTGTTTCAGCTTATTTCTCTATGAAATGATAAAATAATAATAGCATTTATCTTTTGAGTTTATTGGGCTAAATATTTAATAAATAACATAAAGTATATAAAACACAAAGCCTAGTGCTTGGAACTGAATGAAGTTTGCTGTTACTATTCTTTTAAAATTAATTTGTTAATTTTATATTTTTTAAATTGACAAATAAAATTTTATATATTTATTGTGTATGACGTGACATTTTGAAATATGTAGACATTGAGGAATGGTTAAACCAAGATAATTCCTCTCAGGACCTGGCAAAATATCTTGTTCTAGTAGAAACTCAATAAAGATTTATTGAATTTTCACAAACATTTTGACTGTCATGAAAGTGTGGTTTCAACTTTAGAAAACAAAATGGATAGTGAATATCAAATGGAAAAGCAGAGGAGATTTCATTTGTTGTAATTATTTGTTTTGAAAATAAAACACAACTTAGTGAAAATAATCTGATAATGCACATTACCTCATATACTTATCTTTCATTTTTGTGGTAAGTGGTAAGAACACTTAAAAATCCATTCTTTTAGCAGTTTTCAAGAATACAATATATTGTTATTAACTATAGTCACCATGCTGTACAATAGATCTCTTGAATGAATCCTTCCTAACTGAAATTTTATGTCTTTGACCAGCTGTTACTCTTCTTAATGGCAAAATCCTTGGAAACTGTACCCTAATCAGGAATTAAGGCTCTTTCCTAGGCTCATGTGTTTAGATGAGTTGCTTCTAATGCGGGCATCAGTATTAACTAGAATAAATTTACTGCTTCTAAGGATTTTTGTAAGGATAAAACTGATAATGTACACAGTGCTCCCAGTACAGTGCCTGACATACTGTGAGTCCTTAATATATAATTATTTCTTACTCTTGTTTGTGTGAATTATCTTGACTACGAATTCAATGCATGCAGAATGAAGCCATCAGAAGAAGCAAGGGCCACCAGCTGAGTTTTTAAATTTTATGAGTTTTTAAATCTTTATGGAACACTATTTATACAACAGCATTTGAGTTGGGAGAGATTCTCAGAGAGGTGCCAAGTTGCAAGTGTATGATTTATGTGGCTTTTGAGAGTAGTGGATTATAAAGGAATTTGGCTGCTAACATGGTAATTCTGCTCTTAAAAGTTTAACAGCATTACATAATGAAATCAGAAATTATGTTTATAATGTCTAACAATGCAAATTTCACAACATTTTGAAACACAGGTTTTTAATTTTAGCCAAAGCAAATACCTTAAAATATATAGACTTATTTAACTAACTCTTTAAGCATATTAAATAGCTATCATATTATTATTAAACTAGCTTCGATGAAATTATAAATATGGTTCTATAAAAATACTTTCATATCGAATATTAAATCTGTTTTTTTTTGTCTCTATTTAAAGGTTCTATTAATTACCAAGAGAGATCTGCGGAAACATTGTATATAAATAGTCATTGATGAGCTCAGATACACCAAAATCAATTTGGTGGTCAACTGTAAGAATTTGGTGGTAAGAATCAACAAGAATTGCATAGTTAAAGATTTTTAAATCATTAATTTTTATAAAATTGGTTATTAAAAACTTTCTGTCATTTGAGAATGTTATTTACCAGAAATTTACATCATAACTATTTTGACCTTACTAAATTTTATATTATTCCATTAAATCATATCCAGAGATGAGTCATTCCTAAAATTTCTAGGAAACAATCTGGGTGTTCTAGATCATGAATGCCATATATCTGAACTGTGGGGTTCCAAAATATGTTCCTTTAACTGAATTCAACAATATGTGATCATTCACTTATATATTTTTAAAAAAACTTTTAGAATTTGCATATATATTCTGGTAAATATAACAAGTTAGCTTATATATTATTTCTTTATATGTAATATCATTCAACAGGTTAAAATTCATATACTTTAAGGGCAATTTACAAAATTATAAAAGGAAATTTTGACTATGTACTATACATATTCACTTTAGAACTTATTCATAAGTAAATGAGGCACCTCTGAATTTGTTTCCAACATTTGTGTAAAACTATATAACTTTTAGCACCATTTTACTCAGTGTCCTATACTGCTGAAAAATTATTAAATTTACCAGTGATATAAGAAAAAAGTGACCATTATATTTTAGTTATGTGAATAATTTCTGATATTTTATTTCTTTTACTTTTTCAGCTTTATAGAAGTATAATTGATAAATAAAAATGGCAAAAGTTATATATATTTAAGGTGTACAGCATGATGTTTTGATATATGTATACATGTGGAATGATTTCCACTAATAAGCTAATTATTTAATAGTATATCTATCACCTCACATACTTATCATTAAAGCTCTCCCTTTGTAAATTTCAAGTGCACAATACTCTTTCATAAACTATAGTTAACAAGCTGTACATTAGATAGATATCCATCACTTTGCAAAAATGAAACCTTGTACTCTTTGACCAGCATCTCTATATTTACTCCACTCCCTAGAGTTCCCTGCTCTCTGCTTTCGTTAGTTAGACTTTTTTAGGTTCCATGTATACTGAGATCATACAGTACTTGTCTTTCTGTGCCTGGTTTATTTCATTTAGCATGATGTCCTCCAGCTTCATCCATGCTATCACAAATGACCAGATTTCCTTCTTTTAGGACTGCATAATATACCATTGTGTGTATGTATATATATGTGCTATTATAATGTAATACTTTCTTTATACATTCATCCATCAATGGACATTTAGCTAGATACCATATCTTGGCTATTATAAATAATGCTGCAATGAACATGGGGATGCAGATAACTCTTCAACATATTAATTTCATTTCCTTTGGATATATATTGAGAAGTGGAATTGCTGGGTCCTATGGTAGTTATATTTTTAATTTTTTAAGAAACCTCTATAATGTTTTTTATTATGGCTGTACATTTTACATTTCTACCAATAGCGTATAACTTCTTTCAACATCCTCTCCAACACTTGTTATCTTTCGTCTTTTTGATAATCACCAGTTTAACAGGTGTGAGGTGCTATCTCATTCTTGTTTGGATTTGCATCTCCATAACATTAGACATGTTGAGCATTTTTTTCATATATATGTTGCTATTTGTGTGTCTTCTTTTGACAAATGACTATTGAGATCTTTAGCTCGTTTTTTAATTGGGTTATTTGTTTTCTTGCTGTCGAGTTCTCGGAGTTTCTTATATATTTTGGATATTAAGCGCTTGTTAGATATATGGTTTCCAAGTATTTTCTCCCAGTCCTTAGGCTGTCTCTTCACTCTGTTGACTGTTTCCTTTAATATGTAGAGCTCTTGAGTTTGACACAATCCAGTTTGTCTGTTTTAACTTCTGTTGCCTGTCCTTTTAGGGTCATATCAAAACATCATTGCCCAGATCAATGTCAAGAAGTTTTGTTCCTATATTTTTTTCTGGTACTTTCACTGTTTTAGATCTTACATTTAAATATTTCATCCATTTTGAATTGATTTTTGTATGTGGTATTAGATAATCATCTAATTTCATTCTCGTGCATGTGTATATCCAGATTTCTCAACACCATTAATTCTTTCCCCATTGCATGTTCTTGGTACCTTTGTCAAAGATCAGTTGACTGTGAATGTGTGGATTTATTTGAGTTCTATATTCTGTTCTATTAGTCTATATATTTGTTTTTATTCCAATACCATACTATTCTGATTACATGATTTTTATCCTTTATTCTGTTAATATGGTATATTTCTATTATTTTATAGGTTTGGTTTTAAGGGTACCAAATCATAGGCCTTTTTGATATTATTTCTGGTTTAATTGCTAGCTGATGTAACATGAGGTTTTTATTGATAGGGTTAACCAATTATTCTTTGTCCTTAAATTCAAACATGATGGAAGCAGCTAAAATAAATATTTATAAAACCTAAAATTGAATGTAAAATTAAATAAGATATGAAGAAATCATATTGCTAGCACAGTTAAAAAATTCTGCTAAGGAGAGATAAATAATCAATTCAGTCAGTAAACACAAATGAGTACTATACACCAGGGAATGTTTTAGGCACTAGAGGTACAACAATGAGTAAACAGAAACAAACAAACAAACAAAAAACCCATATTGCCTGTAAGAGCTTTTATTCAGTGAGAAAATAAAACAAGAACCAAAGTAAAAATTAAAATAATGGTATGGTAAATGGTGATCTGTGCCGAAGAGAAAATTGAAGGAGGTTATGGAAAGATCACATAGAAGAAAGTACAGGGATTTGCAAAATTAGAGTAGATAGGAAAGATTTCACTGAGAAAGTGACAATTTATTAAATATCTGAAGGTGGAGAGAAAGTAAGCCATGCAGGTATATGATGGAGGAATATTTTAGATGGAGAAACAGGAATGCCAATGTTCTGAAGTAGAAGTATGCCTAGCACATTTATATAAGAGTTAGGCGGTCAATATGAGAAAAAAAAAGTTAGTAGGAAAAGAAGTCAGAAAGATAAAGGGGGCTTAAAATGTGAAGAGCCTTTTAGACTATTGTAAGAAATTTGGTTTTTACTCTGAGTGTGATAGGAATCCACTAGATGTTTGATTAGAGGAATGATATGATCTGACTTCTGCTTTAACCGGCTCACTCTGGTGACTGTGCTGGGAAAAGACAGAAGGTGTACAAGGGTGGAAGCCAAGACAGTGGCTGGAAGACTAGTGAAAATAAATCAGGAAAAAGACAGTAGCTGGAAGACTAGTGAAAATAAATTGGGAAAAAAAAGATGATGGTGATTTAGCTCAGGATGAGAAGTGGTCAGCATTGCTGAAAGCCCTGGTCTAAGGTATAAGATAAATAGAGGAATCACGTATGATGCAGAGTTTTGGGGTTTGAGTAGCTTGAAAATAAAATAGTCTTTTGCAAAGATGGAGAAGAAACAGATCTACAGGGGAGAGTGGATTAGGAGCTCAGTTTTCAGTGTGTTGATTTGATATTCTTATTAGACATTTGTATGGAGACACCAAATAAGAAGTTCCTTATAGGAGTTAAATGAGAGAGCTGTGGGCTCAGGTTACCAATCTAGGAGTTGTTAAAATATCTAAAACCATTAAGCTTTCTCTAAGGATTTGATAGAAATTAAAAGATAAATGAAAAAGAAATCCAAAGAGATAAACTTGGGATGACTTTTAGGGTTTGGGGAGTTTAGGGGTTAACTGAAAATGAGAAGGAACTTTAAGAAATATAGAAGAAAAACCATGAGATGGTGAATTACAGGAAACTGGATGAAAACAGGAGGAGGGAATGAGTGATGAACTCTAACAGTACAATGAATATTGAGAACTGATTTTAATCTAATCTTTAGTTATTAATAGAGTTGTCAAACTCAATGGAATCTTATGTTACTCAACACAATATAATAATTTAACAAATTAGAAAGTGAAGACAATAGTTAATTATATTTTTCAGTGCTGACCATATAGTAACAGAAAGTTGAGATCATGTCCAAGAATACCAAATAACTGATTCTTAGCCTATCAATAGGGAAATGAAATTTTCTAGCATTAAAAAACACCTCAGAGAAGGAAGACTATTCCTAGTCCTTTTAAAATAGCTCTGAGACAGAACATCCACTAAGTTTGTGTTGTTTTTACTTCATCTTATACTCATTACTTCCTCTGCTTTTCAGGTTACCATTTTTTTCCCCACTTTGGGCACTTTCCCTGCTTGACTCTTAACATTTGTTGTCACACTCAAAAGTGTAGAGCTTGGTGGCATACTGAAAATTTTCTTTTTGCCCTCTGAATTAAATCTAAAGTTCACCAACCTCTTTTCAATTATTTGATCTCCTTTATTTTTCTTTGTTTCAGTTTTACTGAGCCCTTCATTTTGACAAGTATGACTGTTGTTCTTATGACATATTTAGAAACTTTAAACAATTGGCATGCAAACCATAGACCTGCTGGGCACTTTCTTTAATTCCTAACTTTTAACATACTTTTGTTTAAAAAGGGATAATTTTTGGCCACTTTTAGATCCCCTTATTATCTGGCCTCATCATGTGACTAATTCTGGCCAATGAGCTGTTAGAGAATGTATAACACTTCCAAGCCAGAGCATTTAATTGCCAATAAAAAGATCCTCGAGTGTTTTCTTCACTCTCGCATATCAATGGCAACTTTGACATGGTTGTTGCTCCATGAATCAGTGTTCCTGGGAAACTAGGATGGGCAGAGTATTCTCTCCCTACCCTGCTGACCTATGATAGACACATAGTGAAAAATAAATTATACATTTGTCATTTTGAATCCCTTAGTTTGAGGTAGGGTTTTCATTTGTTTTTGTTTTTGTTTTAGCACAGCATAACCTAGCCAATTCTACCTGAACAGACTTGCAGAAAGTATGCCTCTGAAATTCTTGAAAGGATTGAGGAATCAATGTCCAATTGACTGGGCATAGTAGAGATGTTTTTTTGTTTTGTTTTTTCACTTAGAGTATGTATTTGTTAAGTGTATTTTCATATTGCTAACTTTGGTTGTTAAATATTAGTTTATTTGTAAAAATATTTATGAAATGTTTAAAATCTAAACCATCATTGATAATCTCCACATATAATTAACATTTCAGTAATTATTTGAATCTTTTTAATCTTATTTCAAAATCATTAAGATATTGCTAATTAGAGTTTTAATACTTACAATTGCTTATCTTTTTGAGCATTAATTACCTTCCAAGCACCGTTCCAAGAGTTTAATATGCATTAATTCATTAAATGTTCACAACAACCCTTGAGATAGTTATTATCTCCATTTAATGATGAAGAAAACAGAGTCAAAGAAAGAATAAATAACTTACCCATGTCCACTCAATTGTTAGTTTGTAGAAGACATTTTGTGGGAGTAGTTTGTAAGAAAACCCAGAAAGTCTAATAGGATTTGTACTTAATGAATAGACTACTTTCATATGTGATTAAATATTCTTTATTCACATTGTTTTAGATGTTTCATAATGCATTTGCTATTTCCCTGGTGTTGGATATTAATATTCTTTCCAATACTTTACATAAAAAATTTTGAGGCAAATGTTATCTGGCAAACTTTGCTCTTTGTGTGTTAGATTAGTTTTATGACTTAGGTCTCTAGAAGTGTATATCCTGTTTTAAAGAATGTGAATATTTTTTGGCATTTTGAATAAAAACCTCATATTGACATTTTTCTAAATTATTGCCATAGCTTAAACAGTAGCTCAAACAATTGCTAGCAGTGTATGAAAGAGTGACCATTGAAAGGACTTAGGTATAAACCCAGCCCAGAATCATGGGAGTATATAGGGTAGGATGAATGAAGTGTCTCCCACCTTTGAGAACAGAAGTATTTGAAGGACAATATTGGGTTATAGAATTCCTTTATTCTGCCTGTCTCATGACATGCCCCAAATCTACTTTCCATACATCTATCCATAAAATATTCCTATTCTGGATTCACATTGTTTTGATCACAAGTAAAATAACGAAGTGTCCAATATTAGGAAGTAAGCAGAAAAACTGAAAAATGCAGTGCAACGCTGTATCAGAACTAAAGGGAATGTCACGCTGTGAAACTTGAAATTAAGAGGAAAAAATAAACTCATAATATGGTAGATCAGTGCAAGAGCATGAAGAAAATGTTTACCAGATTGAAATAACAAAGGAGAACAAATGAACCTAATCCAGGAATGAATAACAGAATTACTATGCTTCTTTTGTCAAATATTAATTTTTCATAGGCTTTAAGAGGATTTGACTTATTTCTTGTGATTATAGAATATATAAAATCCATTGTCAGTGACACTCATTATTATGTATAGTGAACTAGATGTGTTGGCAATGAAGTGAAACGTTTAAATGTCAGGATGTAAGGAGCAATGCTGAGAGAATCCTCTGAACTCTTTTCATTTGAATCGTAAGTAGATTTTGAGAAGTAATTGGTTTACCAGAAGAAAGAATATTCTTCACTTTTTTCCCCTTTATTACCTTCTGTTTGAGTATTAGCTTTGAGTTTTAACAGGCCTAGAAGAGTCCTTACCTTCAAAGTTACAACATTGTGTAGCTGATGCGCTTCTTATGACCTTGTTTAGGCTCTCTGGTTTATTTGGAAACCATAGAGAAAGAGAAAAAATACTTGTGACATATTAGAACTGTTTGTAGCCTTTATTTCTAAGAAGACAAATGTGTCTCAGTCAGTATCTATAGTAAAACCTTGGCTGTTTAACTGTGACAAGTCACTTAAATTTTCTGAGTCTTGGTGATTTATTTTATAACTTTAGTACTAGTAACTGCTCTGCCTACTCAAAGGGTTATCGTGAGGTTGTGAGCCTTGAATGAGCAAGTGTATGTGGAGATGTGTAAATCATAAAAATTATGTAAGGTACAAGAAATATAAAGTACTACAAGAAATCCAGTATTTAACCGATGTTTACTAAATATTTTCTCTTACTATAAATGCTATATAATTAGATTTTTTTTTTTTTTTTTTTTGAGACAGAGTCTCACTCTCTTGCCTGGGCTAGAGTGCCGTGGCATTAGCCTAGCTCACAGCAACCCCAAACTCCTGGGCTCAAGTGATCCTCTTGCCTCAGCCTCCCAGGTAGCTGGGACTACAGGCACGCGCCACCATGCTGAGCTAATTTTTTCTATTTTTAGTTGTTTGGCCAATTTCTTTCTATTTTTTTAGTAGAGACGGGGTTTCGCTCTTGCTCAGGCTGGTCTCGAACTCCTGAGCTCAAACGGTCCTCTCGCCTCGGCTTTCCAGAGTGCTAGGATTACAGGAGTGAGCCACGGTGCGTGGCCTATAATTAGATTTTTAAAATCCCATTTGTAGCACAATCTGAATGGTTTTTCACAATTTCCTACACCATTTTGCTTTTGTTCATCTTTGTGATCTCAATGGTTACCCCACTGGAAGTACCCAGTAAATGGCTGAAGTACTTAAATGACAACCCACTGCTTCAGGATAAAACCAGGTTTCTCAGACTGACATTTAACATACCTCACTATAGGAATCCAACATTGTATTCAATCTTCAGTTACAGTAATTCTCTGATTTAGTCATCTAACCCTCTCAACCATTTCTGTTTGTATGATTTTCCTAACTCAGTTGATAACTATGAACAAAAATAAAATTATATGATAACCTATCTTTAAAAAACCTCTTGATTGTACCTGTTGATGACACCGAACTAAATTATGTGACCAAATGGAAGGCATCACTTCCATTTCTGAATATCTCTAGTATATATTATATCTTTTAGGATTTGATCTTTATTACTTCATTACATTTTCTATTAAGATACGTATTTCCTTTTCAACTCAGTTGTAAGTTCTTGTGTCAGAAATTGCTTCTTATGCTGTACATGATTTCCCTTTGCAGCAGCCATAATAATACCATATAAATAATATATAATAAGTAATCAATAATTATTTTTTTGTATTAATCAGTTTAAATTGATATTTTCTGAGCTCCATGATATCAAAAATCCTTGTATCGTTTTCACAGCACTTAAAAAACTACCTCCATTATAACTCCATATGGTATTTAATGTACACTTGTAAACATACTATGATATAAGAAAATGCCTATTCTTGAATGGAAGGGCCATGCTCAGTTTTTCTCTGACAACATTAATAGGGAAATAACTATAGAGAAGAACATTCTTTGGAACCTACAGATTTGTATGAATGCTAGCCAGGCTTAATAAATTGTAGATATTTAAGACGATTGTAAGGTAATTTTACCATCCTCTAATTCAAGAAATGGATCAGAATGGAAATAGAAAGATTAGCAAGATAATTAAAGATTCATCATAGGGTTTACATACTATCTTGTTAAGAGTTTTGGGATATTAATTTTCTGTAGAATTCCCTTGATATTGAAAAGGACCACCAGTGTTCTTGGTAATCAGAGAAGAAATAGTTATATGGTAGTTGGAATAAAAGGAGCTATCATAAGAATTGATTTCATAAATAAATATAATATAAATACATTTATTTTCTTCTAAATGTTATTTTTATAGTATTTCCAAGTATGAAGCATGCATCTTTACTTCTATATTGATATAAAGTCCAATGTGTAACTACATAATCTTACTGCATTTAAAAATTGCTTGAGCCCAGATTTGAGCCCCCATATCTAGGTCAAATATAATTATCTAAGAATACACTGATGGGTGATCCCAAATCTTCAAACTGATCTGGAAGTACAGAGACTTAGGAGCTATGGCCATAATGTATTTTGATTGGCATTCAGGCAACTTGTTTTAGTAATTAGTAGATATTTCTGCCATATGCTGGAAGGTATTGTCATTTTACATGTTGACATATCCCTTGATATTTACATAATATATATTTCAAAAATCAAACAAAGTGCTGCTTTACAGCACAGAAAGTAAAATTTGAATTTTGATGTTTACTTAGGAGTGGATGCAGAACATTAGAAATATGTTACAGTGTATTGAATCTGATATTTATTCAAGCTCTGTCTTTATGGAAAATCCCCTAATAGTAAGATTTGCAGGTTCTTATTCATGTCTGCAAGGCTCTAAATAAGAAGAATGGAAATTTTTCTTTTTGTAAGTAAATCATAAAGTAGTGTGATTTTTATCTTGAAATGCTGAGTTACACACTACTGCAGTTGATTTAATAGAATAGGAACTTTTGCTTCTTGTTAGATTCCATTATGTTCATGTAGAAAAAGAGGTTAGAATTGAACTCTGTTGTTGTCTTTCTATTTCACAGATGTCCCTACTTAAAATTTTAGTATAATTTTTCTAATGCTGTTATTTTTATAGTATACAATTTGAAAATAAAAAATAAAATTTCACATATCTGCTAAGCATTATACTACTTCTTTAGGTAAATATGTTGGTCTGGCTATTAAGTATAAAAAAATAAGTTGAAGTTCTCTGTAATATACTGATTGTCGAACAAATAATGAGATCCAAATTTTACTAGAAGCTAATTCAAAATAACAAGGCGCCATTTGAAACACAAACACACCTGGAACCCCAAATTTATCTGTGTGTTTCTCCAAAAATGAACTTTAGAACTTGTTCACAGGAACCCATAAATTGAATGTGCTCTTACAAAAATGCAACATAAAAATTAGGCATCCGTGTATCTGGAATTCAAGCTGCTTTCAAACATTGAAATCAACACTTAAATCGCTTCTAAAAGTGAGTAGAAAAGGAGTCCTGGCTGTGAGTCTTATGTGGCCAGGAACTTTCTGCAGGTGGGCTGCTGAATTATCTAGTCACTTGGTGTGAACCTGGACATGTTCAAAATAAATCCCATATAGGTTTCATTAAAATAATATGACCTGGGCCTTTGATTAGGTGATTACTTTGATGTGTTTATTTAACATTTTCTAAAAAGGAACGCTAAATCATCTTATGCATTATTCATAGGCTGGCTATTGTAACTACATTTATGTTTGTCTTTGTGTCTAAATAATGGCAAACCCCAAACTGGAAAGAACAACATTGATTTAAATTGGAGAGGAACATTTATTTATTTATAATACTCACTGTATGAGGTTTCAGACTGGACTGAATTTTAAAAGAGTTTTATTAAGATCAATGAATAAGGGGTCATAATAGATAATTCAAAAGAGTATTATTTGGCTTTCTAATTAGTATTCTACATACAGTTCTGTGTCCCTTAACAATGTGTCACTCCTGAGAAATGTGTCATTAGGTGATTTTGTCATTGTACAAACATCATAGAGTGTACTTACACAAACCTAGCTGTAAGCCTACTACACACCTAGGCTTTGTGGTGTGGCCTATTGCTCCTAGGCTACAAACATGTACAGCATGTTAACTGTACTGAATACATGTTAACATGGGCAATTGCAACACAGTGGTATTTGTGTTCTAAACATAGCTAAACATAGAAAAGGTATAGTAAAAATACAATGTTATCATCTTATGAGATCACTGTAGTATATGTGGTCTGTTGGAGACTGAAACATTAGGCGCACAACTGTATTTATACATAAAGAGTCTTTGGGTATAAAGCTTTTTTGTTTTGTTTTTGTAGTTATTTTTTTAGCACTATTCTAAGAATACAGTAAAATTTAAAGAAGCAGAACACTAGGCTAAGGGTTAAAATGAAGAATAAGCAAATCGCTTTCCTAACTATTCACAATGTTCATAACATATCAAAATAATGAAGTCCTTTGTTATGAGCTGAATGTTTGTGTCCCCTCCAACTTCATATGTTAAAATCCTAACTCCTGATGCGATAGTATTAGAAAGTGATGCCTTTGGGAGGTAATTAGGTCATAAAGGTGGAGTCCTCATGAATGGGATTAGTGTCTTTATAAACAGAGGCAAGGGAGCTTGCGCTGTCTCTGGTTTTTGCCATATGACAATAAAATGAAACCAGGAAGTGGGCCCTCACCAGACACTAGAGCTTTAATCACCTTGATCTTGGGCTTCCCAGCTTCCAGACTGTGGGAAATAAATTGTTGTTTAAGCTACACAGTCTATGGTAATTTGTTACCACAGCCTGAACTGACAAAGACACCCCTTCTCCTTGTTGTTTATAAGACTGAGGCTCCCTTCTATTGCCCTCAAAGAGTGAGAGAAACTATTCCCAAGTCACACTGCAGATACTATCATTTGAACATGGAATCATCTCTCATATCTCACCTGGGAGAGCAGGGACTGCGAGTGATGACATTTCAAGCCAATGGTCGAGGCCTGAAGTGATGGTTTGGAACTGCCTCCAGAAGCCAGGGAGAAGGTTTACAATGGATATGAATATTAATCAGCAAAGCTATTACTAGAACTACCAAATCAAAACAAAGAGAACATCATGAAAGACAAATTCTAAAAGATTCACCCCAAAGCCATGGAAGAGTTCAGCATAAAACAGATAAGAGTTTGGAATAAAATAGATAAAGGATAAGTAATTGCCCTCTGTGATGCTAAAGACCATGTGAGTGTCAGGCTGTCCATAGCCCCTTGCCTTAAAGAGTCTAGAAGTCAAGATTCTGGAATTAAAGAGAGCAGATTCACCAGGAACAGCCCAAAGAATCTAGTGTAGAAAAGCATATCAGTGATGTTCTCAGTGTTTTTTAATCACAATTATAGTATCAATAATAATGATTAACATTGTGTTTTCTTAGAACAATTTCCCTATGTGTTGGTCTCGAGTCTCAAATATTGTTATCAGTGAAATGGGGTTGTATATGGGTACTATAAAGGTAAGTAAATATATTTTGAGAGCTTATTCACCTTTATAATTATTTTTATATGTTAATATTAAAATTATATTTCATCTGGACACACCCAAAGATGTCTGGTGGGTAATCATCATTGGCAGAGTGTAGTCACAAGAAGTAGTTGCCTATGGGGGAAGGATTACAGAAATAGGCTTGGAGAAAATGGCCCAGACAGAAAATGAAATTTACAAGCCTGTATTGAAGCTGATTATGTAAATCCAGAGACGAGAAACACTTGTATATTTGAAATACATGGGTGAAATTAAAACTCAGGAATCATTCAAGTACTGAAGATTAAGGAAAAATAATCAGCAGACAGAATGGCATACTTGAATGGGTGTGGGCATAAGCTATAAAGACAGGAGTTCAAAACTTAGCTCCATTTCTTACTAGCTATAGTATTTAAATCTCAGTTACCATCACCTAAAAAAGTGAGATTCATAATGTCTAACTTACTGATTTGATATGAACATTAAATGTGATAATATATGTAAAGCTTATAGTAAAATTTCTTACAAAACAAAACAATTGTCTGGCAAGCACCAAATCAGTGTAGCGAGTAGGATAAGACTGATCTGGTATTCATAAAGAAATTTTTCCAAACTAGTGAGATACAAAATTCAGAGAGTCAGCATGTTGCCAAACAGTTTAGCCAGTAATAAATTTTGAAATATATTTGTTCTTTATCCTTTCAATAGATATAGACAAATATGATCATTTCAATGTTTTGTGTCATATGTGTTATTTTGCCTAAAATATAGTGGATCATCGCTAATGGGTTGAATGAATAAATACATGCATAAATCAGATAATTAGATACAGTGAAGCACTGGACTTTAATCAAAGTCCTTAGTTCTAGTTTCAGTTACATTACCAGATAGCTGCGAGACCTTGAGCAAGTGACTTCATCTCCGGATGCTATGTGGTCAAATGGATAAAGCAATCTTTGGAACATAGAAGATTTGATTTTTTCAAATCATAAAAAATTTGTTAATTTTAACCATTTTTTT
>RJWJ010025586.1:0-23762 GCA_004363605.1 Indri indri | reverse complement strand
AAAACAAATTACTTGGACAAATTTGAGCATTATTTTTCATTAAAAACCAATGTCTGTGCTCATTACATGCATTGTTATAAATATATTTTATGGGTAACGATAAACAAAATGCATTTGGAAGTTGTCATTGATCTCTAAGAAGGACCGTTGCTACAATTTAATGAAGCAGAGAGCTTGTCTGGCATGTGAGACAAATATATATATATATATATATATTTTTTTTTTCGAGTCCTGTCGACCATGCAGATAGTTGATAGCTTCTCACAGCCAGACTGACACTTTTAGGTAGAGGTTTACTGTAGCATACAAGAAACAGTGACCTGTGATACAGCCAAATGACTGCTAAAATGGTATGAAAAGAGATTTCAACTCCCTACGGCACTACTAATGTACCTGAAATTTTTAAAGTGCATTTTAGTAGTTATGAAAGGATTCAGATAGAGAGCACTAAAGGCTTGTGGTGCCCTCCCTTTATCCACCTCAGCTCCCAGCGCAGAGAGGCATCCCCTGACTGCCAGCATCACTTGTGATGGAAGCTCAAGGGATGTGCAAGATTACTTTATACTCAATTTGATCTTGGCCCTCTCTGTTTGATCTTTGCCTCTGCTGAGATTTAAATTTAGTAGAACTCAGGAGAGAGCTTTTATTTTGATATGCACGTCTGTAGATACTAACCTAGAAAGAGAAAGACTTATTATATTTAAGTTATCTGATTTGCATACTGATTGTCTCTTACTGAAAACTTGAGCAACATTTGACTGGTGAGTTCTAGGAAATAGCTGTCATAGCCAACTGTCAATACAAGTAATCTTCTGGTTTATAGAGGTTAAAAATAACCTTAGTCAAATTTTCTCCCAGAAAAAGTCACAAAAGAGTATTATTCTTTTTGAAGACCTGATAGTCAAATTCTGGTAGATAAGATGACATTTTCGTTGAAGATAGGGACTGTTATCAATAAATAAACTGAATGGAATGATATATTTGTAGAACAGAAGATTTTCTAAAAGCCATATACATAATTTAAAATAGTATTACATTGCTAATCATAGAAAACTGTATTCAGTGTGATAAAAAAAAACTGTTGTGTACCAAAGATATGGTTTCATATTTTGCAATGTTTCTGAATAGTTGCTGACCTTGGAGAAATAACTTAATCTCTGTACTCTTAAGTACGTATTTATTAATGGGGCTGGAAATACCTATTTCACAGATAGATTTTAGGTATCGAATATAAGGGAGGAGGTAAATAAGATAGAACTGGATTTATATCTCAGACCTGTTAATTAGTAGATGGAGCTCCAGGCGATTTACTAGTCTCTTTAAGTCTGATTACTAGTTGTCCCCAGTATTCATTCCCCCTTACTCACTTTTGATAATTTGGCTACCCTTGGAGCTAGGCAAAGCCATGTGACTAAGTAGGGCCAATGGGATATGAGAGGAAGTAATGTAGGCATGTCCTGGATCTCACTCCATACCCTCCACTGCTGTTATACTCTTCCAGTGGACTTGAATGTGGACATAATAGTGGAATGAGAGCTTCAGCCATCCCATAAAGGCAGTACCCTAAGGATAACAGAACCACTAGAAAGACGGTATCTGGGTCCCTGATGATCTTGTGAAACAAAGCCGCCCTCCTAACCTGCCTGTAACTCTGGGCTGCCATGTGAGACAGAAACTTCTTTCTCATTCAAACGACTGTGTTTTTGTGTCTCTTTGTTATAATATCTTGGCCTATAGCTGGACAATGGTGGCTTTAAACAAGAGACTAGCAAGAGACCCCAGCTTTAATTTTATAATCTATTAAACTGAAGTAGCAATAGTACCTACTCATAAGGTTTCGTTGAAGACAAAATAGTTTCTATATAAAAAACCACTTAAAATAGCACCTGGCACATAATTACACTATAGGTATTAGCTATGTTTATTTTTTATTCTTCTATTTATCATCAAATTATTATTTGTTTACTTTACAAAACTTTATGTTAGATATTTTTATGCTTAATATGGCATAATGAGAAATATTAAAAGAAATAATGGTTGAAAAGAACATCTTTATCAATGCCATGAAATTAAATAGTTTTTTTTTTCACCAAAACATATTTTCAAGAAAGTTACTGAGATGAGTTTTTGGATTTTTTTTTTTAATTTATGCACAGACTTCTTCTGGTTTGCTATGGTTATATATGTGTTTATGTGTGCATATGTGTGTTTTGCATTGCAAATTTTCCTAGAGCACATCAAGTATATAATCATTCTTCTACCTTTGAAAAAAATACCTTTTAGCTTCCAAAGCTGCCATCCAATCAGTGCTGGTAGTTTTATCTGTCGCCTTGATGTCACGTGATTGTTCTTAACCAGGGTTCTGAACACCTCACTCCCTTTTACAAAAAAAACAAATTTCCAAGGCTTCCCCTTTACTGAAGAATGCTGTGCAAGTTCCTTAGCATAGCATTTGAAATTATTTTTCAGTTTAGTAACAAATTAGTTATAACTGTGAGCATTTATCCTGGTCTGATTTTTCTTAGTCATTACAAGCTCAATAGCCATTTTTCCATGTTCATAAGAATCTCTGTTCTTTACCTTATGTCACATATTATTTTAAGAGTGTATTTCTTAGAACAGTACTTCTGCCAGGTAGCCCATGAGAACTGTAATCTGTTGGCATGAAAATTATGAAATATTGTGGACTATGTTCCTTCCTTGGAGATGCCAAAGGTGCATTAACTATTAAAGTCTCTGTGCAGTCCTGGAGAAACAAAATATAATTTGCTTTAACCCAGTATTCCCAAACATAGCACTATGAAACTCTTTATTAAGCACCTGTTAATCTCGGACAACTAGTTTTGTGGAACCCATTTTGAGAAATCTTTTCCCAAAAGATTATAATTGCTGGAATCACAAGAAGTACTATCCTTCCCTCATCACCACAGGTATAATTACTCCCTTTCCTCTATGCTGGTGGATCATTCTATGACTTTGTTATGTTCCCCACACTATGTCTTGTACTTGAAATTCCTGTGACTCCCTACGTAGTTTGTGAGTTCATTTAAAGTGGTTTTATATTTTCTTCTTTTTATCACCCTACATTGCCTAATATAGAGTATATAGTGGGTAATCAGTAATTAAAGAGTACCGCTTGAGCCCGGGAGTTTGAGGTCGCTGTGAGCTAGGCTGACGCCATGGCACTCTAACCGAGGCAACAGAGTGAGACACTGTCTCAAAAAAAAAAAAAAAAAAAAAAAATTAAAATAAAATATATTAAGACAATCTAATTAGTGCTATCTTTCAAATGGTCTGTTGCTTGTCCACATAATTCCTCCATTGATCATAACTTTTATGGAACTATCTTGGAATCTTCATCTGTATGGGTCAGTTTTAGAAAATAGAATACCCTTAATAATTTTAAACATGAAAATATTTTTTACTAGGTTATTAAATGGCTTGGTAGGGTTGAAGAAGCAGATTCTAAATTAGGCTGTCAGGAACAAATCACAAAGTCACATCACTGAACTAAGCCACCCAAGGAAGCCAATGCCTCTTCTATGATGAAAAGGCACTGGCTTGTGAACCACTCCGCAAAGCTGAGATTCGGACACATCCACAGTTAGGAAGCTACTACGCTCAAGAAAGTGCAATGATCAGGAAACTCTCTCTACTACTGCTGGATTCAGAACTGTGCAAGACTCACTTCAATCGGCCATGTCTAGCCCTTACTCACTACGGAAGTGATAATGGCACTCTGGAAACTAGGCTAATGCTGCCCCAGAAAAAATAAATAGTTTTCTCCACAACCATGTTTTCAAACAGAAGCAAAAGCATAGACTGCCTGACTCGACTTTTCCAAGTCTTCTTTGATTGTATCTGCTTGGTAGAATTTAACTGTCATCTAAAACCCTAGCATATGGGAGTTTAGGAAATGTATCCTTTCTCCTTCTAGCATTTACTCCACAGAAAGGCACACAAAAGGAAGGTGAAATGGATGTTGGGGCCAGTCCAAAGTTTAGCAGACTAACTACAAATCTCATTGTTTTATTCCTACCTAATGTTTTTGTTCATATGCCTTCTCACCCTTCTATGCCCCTATGCTCTTGATTTCTTGACCCTGTTCTTTTTCTCCCTGCAGTTTAGGCAGCTTAAATCAACAGTGAGACTTCTACTCTCCCCTAAAGGAATCTGATACAACAAAGGGAGAAAGCAGTGGCATGTTCATGAAACATACCATGTTGTATGTTAGCAAGCAATATTGGATTTATTCATAAACAGCATTCTAATTTATTCCTATCAATGACTCTGCGTTGTCAATATTAATCCCAATTTACTAAACACAAAACTGAGGCACTCTGAATAATTATCATAGCTCATGTATCCTGTAAATTTGGGACCCAGTGTTCTTTTCATAATACTGTGTTATCCAAGATTACCTGCAATATGGAGCAAACTGAACTCTGTTTTCCCATGTTTTGCCTGGAAGATAAAAGCAGAGAGTTTAAATTACAGCACAGTGTGCAAAAACCCATATTACTGTTTCTGTCATGGGACCTGTTTTATGGTGAACAGCACAGTTTCACTGATGTATATGCATCAATTCTTACCTTATTGAAAGGTGATGCTATATTCCCTGAACCTCACCATTCACTGCAGCTTCTGATTGCCTTAGTCTCTGAGGCTTCCTATTGCTGGTTAATTTACATGCTCTGTCAAGTCATACCAGAAAAATCACCTGCTCGTTAGTCAGCACAAAGGAAATATATGTGATCTGCTAGCAGAATATTCCTTCATTTTTATTCACTTGTGTTGCCTTTACTTGTTAAATATCCATTCTATATGATAAAAATCTATAATAATTAAATGAAAATCCTGCCAGTACAATCTGTCATATTATGAATGCACTCCCGTGTGTTTCTGAAGTATGCCAGGCACCAACACAATGGATATAGAACTGTGGAATATTTAATTACATTTTCATTCCCTTTGAAATGACACGCGAGGGTCAGTTGAAAGAAAAACAGAAGAAATATCTTTTGAAACATCACATCTATTTTAACAGATTAGGTAGTAGTTCTACAAAATACCAAGGTTTGTAATCATTTAACAAGCCCAGTTCTATCTTTTCACTGTATAGTACTTTATTTATGAACACTGTGCTCATAATATAGTAACTGTATCAGAAATATTATCACAAAAAGGTAACAAAAATAAATAGCTTTGTAAACTAGCATATACTTTTGATGAGATTTAAGCATCTGAAGACACTTGCTAATTAAATGTAAAGTATACTATGAAAACCCTTCTACTTTGTTTTAAAGTCCACTATTTATACCTAAAATTGACTGTATCACTAATATGGATAAATATGAAATATATTATCAAATAATATTGTATAAAATAAGAGAATAATTTATATCATGATTTTTATCCATTCCAAAAAGTTAAATTAAAATGTTAAAGACTTTAATTATTTTAATTTTTGTTTGATCTGTCTGTTTGAAAGAGGCCACAATGACACTATTATACATTTAGCAATCATCTGGGAATAAAAAAAAAATCTAATTTTTAAGGGTAAAATTGAAAGTATAATTCAGATCTTTTTAGTATTTTTAAGACATATATACTCCTCAAATGATGCTAAACAAATCATCCTGTCTTATTTACACATGTAGTTGCACAGGCATAGATTAAAAAACATATATGTAAGTCCTGCTACATGTCATGTATACTTTTAAGTGTTGAAGATAACTAGATTTGCCAAGGAGACACATATTAAAAATAATGAATATAACTAATTAATTTTAACTGTGTTAGTGCTATACAGAGGAAATACAAGGGCCATCAGAACATATAAGTGACCTGGACCCAGCCTAGTCAAGGCAGAAGGTGAAAGTAATTGTATCAGGCCTTTCTTTAAGCTCGGACTGAAGGATAGGCAAGAGGTAGGCAGGAAAGGTGGGGATGAGGGTGAGGAATGGGATAGGCTTTGGAGGGAGAGCAGGCCAAGGAAACAAAATGACCGAGATCCGCATAATGCCAGCAACACATAGCCCCAGAAGAGACTGGCAGGTTCTAGATCATAGAGAACCTTGTAAGATATGTTAAAGATTTTAGAGAAACTCAGCAGTGTACCTTTCCTTAGTCCATTATTGGGCATACATTATTTGTAGAAAATTGATATCATTCATGGAGAATGTTACCGAGATATTTATTATTTATAATATTCATTGACAGTGAAATTATCTCACACGTTAAATAGGAATGAAAGAACGAATCATTTATCAGGGTTTTCTTATTTCTTTCAGAATTTTTCTAAGTACTCCAGTCTTATTTGGTCTTGTCACAGTGTGCTATCTGAAATTACCAAGGGACTCACTTTCCTAGTCTGTCCACTACTTAGAGATAAACAGTAATTGTTTTATTTTCATTACAGTTTGTGTGGAGACAGGGCTTGGGAAGACTTACATTGCTTGTAGGGCTACCAAGAATTTTCTTTCTAAATCCCACCAAGATCAGTACTATCCCATTATTTTTCACATTTTAGTAAACTCTGAGTTACCATTAGAGTCAGAATTGCTTGTAATCTCTTCTTCAAATTACGCAGAATGCTTAGAAATTCTTGGAGTAGTGGTTCTTTTTGACTTAGTATTCTGGGTTAGAGTTCAGGAAATCTGTGTTTTTAATAAGCACCTTTGGCCAAATATTTTGCAGGAGATTCATAGACTTGCATCTTGACCACCATTACCTTAGAAGCAAAACAGTTGACAAAAACAAAGCAAACCAAAACAATTCCCATGACTCAGAAAAACCACCAAGTTTCCGAGTAACCTGAGCCTCAGAGCAGTCATAGCTAAAGGAGATAGTAAATTCAATGCATAGACCATCTCAGAGCAAGTCTATGCCTAGAGCAGAATTTCTGATATAGCGAACTAAAAATGCAAATTTTAAAAATACACCAAAAATGTCTATTTTTTCCTGTTATTCTTTCAAAGGGACTCAAGCCTTTGGGCTCAGGATATTGTCATGAAAGTGTTTCTACAGGCCAAAGTTAGCTGGCACACAGCTTGTAGTGAAATACCTAGACAACCTAGCACGGTTCTGGCTAACTTTCATTCTTTCCTGTAATTTTCATCGTTTTTAATATTAAAATTTTGGACCAGCAAAGGGATTTAGTTTAATTGTCAGATTAATCACTGACCTTAACACATGGCCTACTCTGTCAGAACTGTCAACCTATACACTATTCATTTCTTATGTCCAGGCCTAGAAAATGATTAATGTTCAAAACAAAAAAATGGAATTCATTTTTTAAAGTTACTAGTGTCATTGCACATAAAGTTAATGAATGCACTATGTTTAAGAAATGATAACTCTGCAGGTAAATTGCCATATTGAAGATAATTTAAAAAAATTAACCTCTGACATGCTGTGGGAATGTCATATAGTTCTGTAAAAATTAACAGATATGTTTTGATAGTCTCGAATTAAAGCTTTTATTCATTTATTCCTCAGGCAAAAATAACTGGTATATGTATGTGTGGATGTGTTTAATTTTTCATCACTATAAAGATTAACTTTCAAAATGTGTTCAATACCATGTGTGATGTAAATAGATTTTTTAAAATAAGTAACTTTTGTGGCACATTCGGTGTTCTTACTTTTACAAGATATTGGTATGCTGATACAGGAAAATGAATCACCGTATTGTGTGCTTTAGGTCGAATCATGGGTTCCATTAGATATGTACTAAATAGTGAGTGATATCTGCTCATTATTTCTCAAAGTATTTCTAATAATTATTTTCATTTAACACATTTCTAATTTAAATAATTAGAATGGACTACACACCTACATACACGTGGACACCCACACATATACCCATTCACATGGGAGGGTGAGTGTGGTTGTGCTCAATGTGGAGGAAGTATGCGTGTGGGCGGTGAATTCTAGAACAGCATTAAGTTATTAAGTTGCATATCAAAATTGTTAGGGTCAACTAGAATTTTTTTCGTTGTTAGTTTTTAACTTTTATAATTAAAGATCTGCTAAAAACTGCCTAGAGAAGAGGCAATGTTGATAGGAAATGTTAGCACCTTGTGTTGAAATGTCACCTCACACCTATGTGAAAATTGTTCTTTCTACTTCTGTAAGAAGACAATAAAAAGGAAGATCTACCTTTGTGTAAAAAAAAGTTAAGATATTAAAATGCATATTGAGTTGAACTCACTCTAGAGTATGTGAATGAAGTTAGCGTATCAGTATGTTCGTGATAAGAATTAAAGGACTTTTTTTTTGCCCAGCCCTGGAGAATTTAATTATGGAAGACGACAAGAAAAAAAAAATCTGATGTGAAATGATCACAACTACTGAGTAGGAAATTATGTGAAAAAAATTTTATCACATAATTAAGAAAATAACTGCAGTGAATGAAAGTCTGACTGAACAAATAACTTAAAAATTTTAGAAATTTTTCAGTATGGAATTTAACTGTCCACCTGTGCAAGTGTTCATGTAAAGGCTGGATAAGTCTCCATCAGAGATACTGGAGAAGAGATTCCTGCTTTGCATGGGAGATTGATAAAACTTGTGTTGAAATCTTTTCCAGTTCTAAAGTTCTGTGGTTCTAAGAATTTATCAGTAGATTTGACAATATTGTGTTGAATTCACTTCCTTAAGTTACCTGTTTGACCAAAAATGTTTTTGAAATACTAAATAGTACCTAATTTTTCTCCCCTTTTATGTCCCTACTGCCTTCCTGCCTTAGTTCAGATAGCCGTTATGCTTTGCTTTGTACTGGCATCAGAGCTTCATACCAACTACCCTGCCTCCAGGTTTTTCTCATCCAGCCCAAATCTGCTTAAAAATTGCCAGTGTCTCTCCATATGCTGCAAAGGAAAATATTAAATATTAGTATAGTACTTGAGAATCTGCTACTGCCCTTTTTTTCCCCCTCACCTCCTCATGCATTGCTTCTTAAAGGAAATGTTACGGGCTGAATTGTATCCCCCCCAAACTTGTATGTTAAATCCCTAACCCTTAATGTGACTGTATTTGGAAAGAGGGCATTTAAAGAAGTAATTAAGGTAAGTGAGGTCATAAAGATGGAGCCCTAATCCACTATGACTAGTGTTCTTATAAGAAAAGGAAGAGATCACAGGGATGGATGCTCATGCACAGAGAAATGGCCATGTGAGGACACAGTAAAGGTGGCCACCTGCAAGCCAAGGAGAGAGGCCTCAGGAGTGTAGAAATGTATATTTTTAACAAGAGTCTCAGGTAATTGTGACAAACTGCCAAGTTTAAGAAGGAAGAATTTTATTCAATCTTAGTATACTAAATGGTGGGTATGCCCGATATATATAATAAATTAATTTTATAAGTAAATGTAGCATCTGACAAATTTGGCAATTACTTTAAATTATAATTTTATAAAATTGTGCAACTTTAGAGCTATGTCATTTCAGTTGACAAATATGAAAATGGAACACAGAAAGTTTAAGTCTCATAGAATTAAGATTTATAGTCAAAAAGTATTTGGAGGCCATTTCCTATTTGGTCCTCATTAGTGGTTTTTATGGGAAGTCATCATCAGAGTATCATAGATATTTAATGCTGGTTCATGCCTGAAAGATAATATATTTAAATCCTTTATTTTATAAGAAAGCTCAATACTCAGAGATTTTCAGTGAATTGGCCAGTTACCCAGCTCCTAAGTGTGATGCTCAGAACTGGGACCCTTACACTTGTCTCCTGTGATTACTCCAAAATCATTTGAGTGCATTCACTGAAGATTTTCATTCTATTACATGTGTAAAATGAAAGTTAATATAAAAAAATAAAACATGCACTTACCCTAAATATACAATCATTAGGCTTGAGTAGAACTACAGTAACATTTCTATTGGATGAAACAAGAATATTCTACTTTTTATTATAATTTTAAAAGAGTAAGTAAATGCGAGAGAGAGTGTGGGGGTGGGTGTGTGTGTGTGTGTACATTAATCAGCATCCTTTCTGAAAAAAGTCAATGTTGGGAATTAGGTTACATTTGGATGCCTCTATCGAATGATGAAAGCCAAGTTTCTGACAGAAATAATGTTGCCTTTGTTATCTTTCATTTTCATAAGATCTTTATATTTAAGTAATGTTTTGAATGAAATTGTTGAATCTTAGATTTCCTAATTACTCTCTATATCTAAACTGGGAAACATTTAGATGTTAGTAGCAGAGATTTAACTCGAGAGCTTAAACATTGGAGAGTTTATTCTCTTACATTAAGAAAAGTTAGAAGTGAACATTCCTAGATTCACAAAAGCATCAAGAAACAGGTTGCTATATTCTGCTCTGACATCCTTAGATATGGCTTCCATTCTCAAGGTCAAAGATTTCCTAGATCTCCAACTCCGACATCGTCGTTTTGAACAGGAAATAAGGAATGGGAGGAGGGCAAAAAGGGCGTGTGCCAGATATCTCCCCTCTCATAATGAGTTTTCCAATAAACACCATTAATAACATCTACTTACAATTCATTACCCACTCCTAGTATGAAGGGAGGCTGGAAGATACAGTCTTCAGTGGAGACTGTCAATCTGGAATAAAATTAGGGCTTTGTTACTGAGAAGAAAATACACATTGGATAGTTAGCCAGCAATCTTTGCCAATCTGTACTTTAATATTATTTTTGCTTCTCCTTAGATATTTTCACCTTCGTTAAGGGAATATGTTCATAAAGTCTAATTTGGAATAATAAAGGTGTTTTAATCTTTGATTATATACTGTATGCTTAACTCTAGCATGTGATACTGAAAACATTAGACACTCTCCTCAAGAAAATTAATGTGGAGAAATGAAAAAAGGATGTATTTTATTCATGCAAAATTCCATTTAATACTGAAGATAATACATGGCAGCATCTTTGTACACAAATCACAGCATATAATGCATAGATTCTGTTTCATGTATGTCTGCACAATCTAAGACACAATTTACAAACTAATAGTTAATAGAGGAAAAAGTCATCGAAGTACGATATATCATATTGGTCAGATTTTTTTTCTAGAGTCAACATTAATTTTTATGTTGTTTGGATATTTTTTGCTTTTAGGAATTTAATTTAGAATGTTTCAAGTAAGAATGTATTTTAGTAATTCATTTAATATTCTTAAATACTGTTTCCAAATGGACCATGTCACTTTATCATGTGACAGTTTAAAGCCAGCTAAAGAAATATTCAAAGGTTTCTTTTCAAATCATTTTGTTTTCTCAGAGGTATCTTGTCTAATGTTTAGAGGCTGTAACTAAGTCTCCATTTTTATTGTATGACTTGTGGTTCTATGAAGAATACAATTTTAAGTCTTTTAAATTACCTGCTGAAGAGACTTTTTGTAGAACTTAGCCCTTAAGGTTTCAGTCCTTTATGAAGAAAGGATGAATACAGGCTTCTTTCAGATAAGTATTACTCAAGGTTTATATTAATGTCTATTCCACGGCCTGGTAAGCCTTGTTCAAGGTGGTGAATATTCTATGTGCATTTCTCCTCCTACATGGTAATAGAAAGCTAAAAGTATTAAAACTTCTTTTTATGCCTTCTGAGCTTATATTATGGTGTGTCCATCCATCCAAATATTTCATTACACATTATTCTTTACCTAGGGCATTGACAAATGACTAGTATACTTACTTGTAAGGAGTTTTTTGTTTTGTTTTACTTTTGCTTAAGCAAGTACAAAAATCTTTTACCATGGCTGTTAAGAAAATCTATCAATAGTAATTTTTACATTATGAAATATATGAATATGAACCATAAATGAAGTTATCAAACTTACCTGTTTGGAATCAATAACTGGTATAAGTTTATACAGGTATATTTCCCATGCTACTTAAGTCCAATTATTTTCAATTTCAAAGAGATTGAAATCTTCAAGGTGAAATACATATTAAAACTTTCACCACCGTATTTATAAGATAACAGAGGTTGCAAGTTCTTTTTGTATTGTGATTTTTAAATGCATAGTTGCCTTTCTGCACTCATATTTTTATAATATATAAACCAATTATTTATGTACATTATGCTATTTACAACAAGAATTTTGTTTTTCAAACATAACTTCTACTTTTATCAGTAATGCATTTCAAAGGGGCCTTTGAGGGATTAGATGTATTTTGTGTATTGATCTTAGTGCCCTTAACCTATTTTTTACATATTACAGTTGCACATATGCTACAAGGGCATATGTAAAAGTAATTAAGCTGTGCACTTAAGATATGTACATTTCATAGCCATGTATGTTATATCTCAATAAATTTTTAAAATATATATTGGAAGTTATTTCTTGTAAAGTTTGATTTTCCCAATTATAAAACAAATGGTACTCAATGCTGTAATTGCTAATTTTTCTTTTTAAGGGTAGGGGCTTGCCTGTTTTTAATTTAGATATCCTCAATATCTTATATAGTGTCTGGATTTTAATAGTGGCTTCCTGAGTGTTTGCTGATTGAAATAATGAAAAATGTATCAAAACAGAAAAGTTGTACTTTTCAATTCCATCAGTCAACAAATTTATATATGACAATGCATCATATACAGACATGATTGTTCTCCTGAAAGGGCTTTCAGTAATACTATTATTTGTATAAAATTGTGTTTTGTTCTTAGTAAATTTTCTTTAGGAATTGAGGTTTATTGATATTTTTAAGAACTCTCCTAATTTTTGTAAAAATATTATTTTTGAAATAATAGTTTTGCTCATGCTTATCCTGTTATGATCTTCATATTCTTATTATTATCATCTTCATTTTATAACCCAAAAGGCTTTGTTTTAATTTATAATTTTACAAAATCAAGATGTTGGAAAACACTCACTTATCTGTATATTTATCTGTATATTTACATCTATTAATATTTCGCTTAGTCTATCTATAAAATTGCCATTAGAAAATTGAAAATAGGCTTCACAAAGTCTCTATGCTCATACATGTTAGTATTAGAACACCCAAAAATTTTAGTCAAAGACTATTTACTGTTCAATATTAATTTGATGAACTTTACTAGATTTTCAAGCCTATGTGATTATCTAGCATGATTTTGAGACAGATCTGGAAATGCATCACCATGTCACAGTGATGAAAAGACATGGTTGAAACTAGAGAGGACAGTGTTCATGATAACCGATGATTGGGAAAAGGGAAAAATGAGAAAGTTGATGGCCTGGATGGACCAAAGTGAGATTGCTCAAAGATGGGGAAGTTGTTCAGTGGCGATTCATGTCTTCATATTGCAAGAGAATATGGATTAGTATTAGCAGGAGTGATAGAAGGTGGAGCTACTTAAAAAAATTTCATAGGGGATCTTAATAACAGTAGAATGAAAAATGATACCTATTTTCCAAGATTGTTGTAGAGAAAAATGAAGTAATTTTTTCCAAAGTATTTTGAAAACTGAAGGTTATATGTTTCTTTTTTCTATTATTATATTTTTATTTTATTGACGAAATGTTGAATTGAATTCTTTTATTAATAAATATTAATTACTAATTACTACAATATATTTAACATATAGATTGGTTATAAAATTCTAATATAGCTACTTCTGATCATTTAACTGAACTTTTAAATAGTTCCAAAGAAAGTTCTGTGAAAATACAATTCAGAATAACTATATTGTGGGTTTTAAGTGCTTCTTTTATAGAATTGGGGTTGACTTAGAAGGCATTATTCTGACCTACAAAAATGGCAGTTTTACATGATTCAGTCTTAAAGATCCAATCATACAGTTTTGTAAGCATAGGTTTGTCAAAGCATTCCAAAATGCCAACAAACAAATGAAAACGGAATACTATATTGTTTCCTTACTAGATACTAACATTTAAAAATCTGAACATAATGAACTATTGAGTTAAAAGCCAATTTGTAAATGTATGAATTTTTGAGGTGAATCAATTCAAAGACTAAGAATATCAAACACATTGCATTTTGATGTTTTGCCCTTACTTTAAAGATCTATTTACTTAATTCCATGTCATTAGATTAAAAAACTACAACTTCAACTTCACTTCCTCCTATTTTAAGAAGTTTTGGTAATAGAGAAAAAAATATTTTTTGCTTGCCACTAAATCAGTGTTTTACCTTTCATATGTTTTGTGCCATTAACAAAAAATAACCTGAATTTTACACTTAGGAATGATTTTATCTGATGTGGTTTCGTTTTATGATGATATCAAATTTGTCCATTGATGTCACATATAAACAAACCAATTTTGATTCTGTAGATTTGGAAAACAGTATGTTTCATAGATATTGTTCATTTCATCATCTTCAGCTCTATATTTATGTAAAAACATAGTCTTAAACAATTTTTAAAAGCATATGTCCTATCTGATATAAAATTTTAATTTGATTAAACATTTTTAACCATGTCCATCTATGATTATTTTAACTGGAGCTTTTGGAAACTTCCCTTTACTAAAAACTTCACTGAGGGTGATTTTCAAATTTTTGTGTAGATGGCTATCTTTTCTGATTTTAAAATTTAATATATTTTATGTAATATGCATGGCATTTCATCAAGTCAGAGAAGGGAAATTCATGAGTATATATCTTTATCCTTAAATATACTGGTAAGAATGATTATTATTTAAAATTCTTAGGTTAACACTTAAATATTTGAATTGATATCAGTATCACATTTATAAGAAAATATAAATGGAATAATGTGAAATATTTGAAATATCATAAGAAAGCCATTACCATAGTATTTGTTGATAATCTTATAATACATAAAAATAAGATTTGCTATATATTTGGGCAGCTATAAATTATGTCTGGACTTCTTTTTAAATTACCATTGATCTAAATGCAATGGAAAAATAGCAAACCAGGTGCCAAATATGATCCATGTGAAAATATCTCCTTGAAGTAGTATTTTTCTCTCTTCAAGGGTGGCAGTAAAGATCTTGATCTGGTGGTCTGAGCTGTGTCATCTATTTTTAAGATAGTTTAAAAGTCATTTGCTTTGCTATGAGAGTGAATTATGTGGTATTAAGTACTGCAGTAGCACCATTAAACATTGTATCATCAATCTTTTTAGGCTGTGGAAAGGTCAGTGTCCAAAAGGCTATTTTGTAATTCCAACTTTAATTTCAAGCTGAAGGCAGTTTTCATTGTGTCCCTTCATTGATTTATTTATTTTTTTTACAATTTACATAATTCAACAAAAAATAAAAGCCTTCCTGTACTACCTCTGAACATCCGGCCAAAATCCAAACATGAAAGATTGTAGACAGAGATTGTCTTTAAATTGTAGACAAACAGATAGCACTATTTCTAAAAAAGGAATAGCAATATTAATTACCAACAGTAGCTAAGATACAGCCACAATATTAAAATGTCCTGGGATTCCTCAAATCTCTAATTAACAGAAATATCACATTGTGTAGTAGTTTGTTTAATTCTTAATCACTCTAATGTGTAATTTTAGGAATAAATATATATTTATTTTATTTTCTCCCATAGGAAATACGTTTTTGTTTTTTTTTTTGTTTGTTTGTTTTGTTTTGTTTTGTTTTTTTTGCCAAGATACTTTTTTGGGGAATTGAGGAGAAAAAAAATTAGAAGGAATTAATGTTTTTTTAGTTCCAAATTAGTGTTCTAACCAAAAATGAAATTTTCTGGTTTGAGTGCTACCTTTAAAAATAGACTATATTTAAAGGCAACCCTGGAAGAATTGATCTTGATTCTTCTTAGATTTCTTTGATTACTTAAAGAAACCATGTCACAAAAGAGATATCCATGGTGTTATGTTATTTTCAGTAGGTGTGTATCTGAGCTTTTCATATTATTTTTTTCACATTTGATATAATCCTCTTGGTGAATTCTTTTCTTTTTTTTTTTTTAATGCTGTCAAATCCACAAAGTAAAAGACAAGAAACAGTAGTTTTTGAATATTTTTATGTATTTTAGCTTCTTAAAAAAGCCTGTTTCTAAAAACTATATATTGTAAATTGACATTTCAATACCTGATCATGGAAGCATTTCTTGTTTTGAAAATGACAGGGTTGGAACATATGATTTAAGTATAACATTCGATATGTCAGAGCTAGCAATGCATTAATACAAATTCTAAGATATTTAAACAAATGCAAAAGTGTTTATAGAAATCGGTTTAGTGCTTGTAGAATCTAAGAAGGTTAAAAAGAAAACAACTGTATATTTGCCACATTAATCTCTTTACTGTCTTGAAGCTTATCCTATACCTTGAACTCATTTTTTTCCTTCTCAAAACTTCTTTTTTTTTTAAATCTAAGTATCTGTGGGCTTCTGTCTCTAACATATGCCTTCCCTGTGTGAGCCAGTTATTCAGGAATTGTTTGATCTGAATTCCAGTGACAATATAGATAAAAATAATATTACAGTCCCTTTTATGAGGTTTGACAACTTTAGTCAAGAAGAATTTACTGAAAATACATTTATTGTGAAATCCACTTTGAAAATGAAAGGGTTCGAATGATATTTTCTTCTAATGGTTTCATATGTTTGCCTTACATACTTAACTATCTTTCAAGGTTTTTATATATTATATATATATATATTATATTAATGCTATATCCTTTTTCTAGTCCCTAGATGTGTGCTATAACCATTCCAAGCAATCAAAGTTACATAGTTGGGAAGAAAAGGCATAGCATGAATAATATTAAATTCAAACACTGAGAACCCTGCCCCCTTGCAAAAAGGGCAAGATGCAGTGAACACAGGAAATGCATAAATGTGAAAATGAAGGTCAATTTTAGGCTTCTAGTACTACTGAAAGACAATAAGAGTTCTAACTGGGAAAAAAAGAAAAGAAAAGCTGTTATTTGATTATGTTTGCATTAATTATTACTTACCCTTAAGAGACTGGAGATTCTCATGTATCTGCAGGGTTAAAATAGACCGCAGTTGAGCAATCTTGATGAGGCACTGGAGGACGAATTCATCTTTCACACTGGATTTAACCAAAAGCTTAATGAAATAGATTTTAATCAGACAGCTAATTTAAAGATTATAAATGAAAATCTTTAAAATAAAGGGCAGAAGTGTCATTGAAATGAATAGCAACACATGACAGAAGAGAAAATACCTGCAGAAGAGCTGACACCTCTGGGCAGCACCTTTCCTGAAAGTCAATACATGTTTGGGTGATTTCTGATGTTTTGCTTTTACAAGTAAATTTGCTATTATCAGTATTATGTCTGAGTAATAGTTTCTCTAGGGAACATACCAAATACTGTAATCCATTTATTTATTCAAAATATATTTGCTGAGCCCTACTGTCTCAGTTCTGTTCTAAATTACTTGGATAAACCCAAGACCTTATGAAGCATATATTCTAGCTGATGGAGTCAGACTACCCAAAACAAACATAAAAAAGGTGAAAATTATACATTACAAAATTATAAATTCTGTGTAATTAAAAAAAAATAAAACACTGAAGAGTAGAACAGTGGTGAGGAGTATTGGGAGTGCCAGGAATTAAAGTGAGTTGAGGAATTTTAGATGAGGAGGCCAGCATAGGCCTCATGGAGAAGGTTACATTTTAGCAAAACCTCGGAGGAGGTAAGGAGTTATCCATGCAGATTATCTGAAGGAAAAGAATTTCAGGAGAAAGGGGCTGCTAACGAAACCCCGAAGGAAGGAGGATGCTTAGTGTATGAAAACAGAACACAGTGAGATGATGCGAACATAACCTTAAATGATTTGCTGATTTAAGGTTTTATAATTAAGGGGTTTGGATTTTTCTCTGAGTGAAATGGGGAGTCATTATAGGGTATTGACCAGAGAGTTGCATAATTCTTACATTCTACCAAAGTCCTTCTGCTACTTGACAGAAGAGAGCAGAGGATGGGAACAAAGTTGGAAGCCTAGAAAATGATTGAGAAGTGTTATTGTCACCCTGGTGAGAAATGGTGGTACAGCCTACGGTGATAGCTGGTGATGACTGGTGGTTGGATTCAAGATAGCTTTTGAAGAGAGTGGCATCATGGTTTTCTGACAGATTGAAGTTCAGTGAAGCACAGAGAAGAGTGAAGGATGACTCATGGTTCTCATCCTGTACAAATGAAACAGATATGGGGAAGGTTACGGGAATAAGCTTTGAAGGCAACACAAGAGTTCAGGCAGATATATAATTAAATATTTCAAAGGAATGATCTAGGCCTACTGTGGCTGTGGGTATATAGATGGAACCTCCCACCGTGAACTTGGATAAGATCACCAAGAGCGTGAATATGGATAAGAGGAGGGAGGAGCAAGGACATTTCCCTGGGGTATCCTAGTGTTAAGAAGTCTGGGGAGAAAGGAAGAAGCAGCAAAGAAGGCTGGAAAGAAGTAACCAACAATTTAGGGGGGACGTAAACCTGTTGATAGGACAAATAAAAGGAGGGTTGAGAGTCAAACATTAGATTAAGTAATAAGGAAGTTATTGTTGACCCTAGCATACTCAAGTGTAGTAGAGTAGTGAGGGCAAAAATTCAACCGAAGTAGTTTTAATAGACAATGGGAGTAAAGAGGGATATGGCCAACTCTCCCTTCAAGGTGCTTTACTTCTAAAGAGAGCAAATAAGTGAAATCGTTGAGTTGTAGGATGCACATGTGTTCATCTTTAAAATAAAACATATCAGCATTTTTTATGAAAATGTTTTCGAATGATTTACACTCCTTTTAGCAGTATGAGAGCATTTCCGTGGATCCACATCTTTGTCAATATTTAGTATTACTAGTCTTCTAAATTTTTGATAATTATGCATGTGGAAAGTGACATACCATTATGATCTTAATTTTTATCTTTCCTGATTACAAATCAGATTGAATATCTTTTCATATCTTTATTGGACATTTAAATCTATCTTGGGATATCTATTTGAAATATTTATTGTATCTTGAAATATCTATTTTGAAATGTAGCAATTTTTTTTTCTCTTGGGTTCGCTATCTTCATACCTGATTTTGTTAGTATCTCTGTGTATATTTTACAATTAATCTTTTGTCAATCACATGTGTTACAATTAACTTCTCCCAGTTTTTGAATTCTCTTCAATTTATTCTTGGATGGGAACAGAATTCTTCTTCATCCAAGAACATTTAAAGAATACATTCTTTAAACATTCTTAATTAAATGAATATTGTGGTAAATGTTCACAGCTTTTCTTTTAATTTAAAAATGTTTTTTAGGTCCTCATTCTTAAAAGATAATTTTGTTGGATATATAATTCTTGATTTACAGTTATTTTCTCTTCGCACTTAGAAGATATTATTTCAATGTCTTCTAGCTTCTATTGTAGCTCTTGAGAAACCTAGTTTTAGACTAATTTTATCACTTTTGTGAATAATCTATCACGCCCTTTCCCCCACACTGGCTACTGCAATCTACTCTTTATCTTCGGTGTTTTTAAGCTGCACTATCATGTGTCTAAGCACTGGTTATTTTTATTTACCTTAGTAAATAAAATATAATGTATAATGCTTTGATATCACTGTTTTCAGGTCTTCATTAGTTGTGGAAATTTCTAAGTGGTTATCTCTTCAATTGCAACCTGACCTTTATTCTCTCCCTTTGGGATTTCATTTGGACGTGTTAGAATATTTTATTCTCCTATCCATGTCTCTTACCCTCTCTTTCATAAGTTGCATTGCATTGTCTCTATTTTGCCTTTCACTGATCTTCTCATTCACTAATTCTCTAACGTTCACCTATCCATTAACATTTGCATGATGTTTTTCATTTCTAAAATTTCTATTTATTATTTTATATGTAATCATTTTTATAATTTGTTTTGTTATAGATTTTTCTGTACTTTAAATCTTTAATCTTTTTATGCATGATTATTTTATTTTCTGCTATGGATAAATAGAATATTTGACATCTTTATAGTTCTACGTATTTTCTTGCTGGAATTTTTCTGTTGGTTATCATGCATGTCCGCTTATTTCTTTGTATTTCTTCAGTTTTTTACTGAGTGCATATTTGTTAGACGTTAATATGAGGAATGTCAGCAGTCTAATTAGGGATCATTTTCTTCAGAGAAGATTTGCGTTTTCTTCTGCTGGAAGCCAGGGGGAGCTGCCAGTTTGAGGTGATTATAGAGTTTTGCTTAATGCAGAAGATTTGGATGTGATTGCTCAATATCTGCTGGGACCCAGGCTTAATCTCCAGATTTTCTTTGTTATTATTAGCATCTGTCCCAGAGTAATCTAGCTTTGTACTTGGTCGATGGCTAATGTACGTATATGGTATGTACACGCGTGCGCACACACCTACGTACATACACATTTAGGTTTGAATTCTGTCACCTCTAAATATTAGCTATGAAACCTTGGGGGTAATTTTAAAAACTTTTCCCTAAGCTTTATTTCTTTTATGTATCTCATATTTCTCAATAAATTGCAACTAATATTTGTAACATTTTTTCAGCATGAGAAAATGCAGTGTCTGTAAAAGAACCCTATTCCTCCTAAATCCTCTGTTGTTAATAGTTTACTTGTCTGTTGTAAATATTTTAAGGTGGGGATTTGTCATTGTTTGTTTTTTGTAATGTTTTCTTCTTAGAGGCGGGGTAAGCACAGGGTCAGGAACCAGACTACCTGAGTTTGCATCCCGTTTCCACTACTTGAGAGTTAGATTACCTTGGGCTAGTTTCTTTTTTTTTTTTTTCCCCCTATTACTTTGTTTTATTATTTGTACAATAGGGAAAATAACAGTGTCTATCTCATATGCTTCTTGTGAGAACTCATATCTATTACTACGTTGAAATTGCTTAGTGCAATGCAGTTGTCAGTAAATATTGTTTATGATTATCATAAGACAAAAATATCATATCCTAAATTGCTGGTAATAGTTATAGCTTACTAATAAAATACCAAAAATTAGAAAGACAGTGGGCTTTTTCCTCTAATTAGTAATAATATGTTTATGGGCTGTGGAGTCTGTCTCAAGAGGTTCAAATCCAACCCTGACACTTCCCGCCAGTGCCACCTTTACAAGTTAAGTTGTCAAATCCTCAGTTTTATTACCTAAAAATAAGGAAACTAGGAATACTTTCCTTATAGGGCTGACGTAATAATTTTAAAAGATAATTAATGCAAAACATTTGAGTATACAATCTACACATAAAAATAAGTGTCAGGTATAATTTTTATGATTAATTTAACTTAAAACTGTCAACTACATTCCACATGCTATCAACTTCTATGGTTTAAATAAAGAATTATATAGTATTAACTTCCAGATGTGCTTTCCTAACTTGTTAGGAAGCTGTAGAAAATTGAAGACTCTCTTTCAAAAAGATATTACTATTATATGAACTAAAGACAAGGGGGGAAATTAATATTAAACTAGTGGTATAATGTCTATTATAATGAAATTGCTGAACCATCACTGAAGTGAAAAAAATGTATGTGGAGTTTCTAGACATAATCTGTAGTACACCGAGACAGTAAGAATCCTTACATTAGGCAGAACT
The DNA here is from genome assembly GCA_004363605.1 of Indri indri. NCBI lineage: Eukaryota > Metazoa > Chordata > Mammalia > Primates > Indriidae > Indri > Indri indri. The sequence continues at coordinate 2,280 of RJWJ010025586.1, read as the reverse complement.
CAGTAAGTAATGTTAATTCCGTGATTTTGCTCATACCAGACATCACAATGCTAACTCAAATAGGTAGAAATCACATGGGCTATTTATCTAAATTTAACAGTAACTTAAGAGGTTCTTTAGTGAGGGACTTCAGGCAGTACTGTTGCTAATAGTGCTTTAATGAGAAATATGTTTATTTAGCCAAGTCCATACAGATATGGACTGTTTCCATAACATCAATATTTTTCTGCCAACATTTTTGTCCTCTGTGAGCTGTAGCCATGACATGGAGGCTGTCCAAGACATTTGGTGACCAAGAGACTCTTTCTACTTGGAGGCTAAGCTAAAAATATTAAATAGGTTCCTGTATTTTCTCAGTACCATGCATTTACTGTGTAGCATTAGGCTTTTCGCTAAACACATTATTGTTTAATTATTTACTGTTTAATATCATATCATACCAATTATATAAGGATTCCAATAGACCTCAAGCATGCTATTTAAATCACCCGTAAGTTTATGTGGAGTTTACATCTGTTAGGAAAGGACACTGCAGTTAGCTTTGCCTCTTCCTATCACTAACACTAACATCTTATGTAACGGGAATCTTTGGCACTGAACCATACATCCAGATGGTTCTTGGAGATAGGGTCTAAAAATATAATTGTTTGAAAACTTTAGTGCATATTTGCAATGCTATGGAATTATAAAGCATAGAGAGATAGAACCTGTTTACATATTTACTATTTCTTCTCTTCCCTTTGCCTAATTAGGTTAAAAGACGTTATTAATTTTGAATTTGTTTTGAGTGACAATACTAAACTAATTGGGTATACATCTACGGTCCATAAAGCCAAAAATAAAAAAAAATATATTTTGAAATATTTAATTCAAGCATCACTGATTCACAACATTCATTTTATTGTCACCTGCACTTTTTTAAGACTCTTGGACATAAATAACTTGTTGGCAAATTTCATATTTTTGCTCTTCCTTTGTTCTCCTACCCTATCTTCTTAGATATTCCAGAATCCTAAAATTTGCAATGATAGAGTAATCAAGCTTTCTTATTTTACAGAAGAGAACTTTTTATTTCAAAAGAAGTCTTCTTTTCTAAGTATTCTAATGAATCTGCTTGACTAATTAAAATAAGCTACAGTTGATGTGTGAATGTCTTTAGCCACTCAGGGTTACCTATTTTGAATTAGTAATATTATTTAATATTTTGGACTTTGTTAATAAAAATAAGTCTCTATTAGTATAATGTGTTTGTGGGAATGTTTGAGCTGACAGTTGGTTTTCTATTATTTCTAGAGCATCTCCCCACTTCCTCTACCCTTTGATACTTTTCTATGGTGAAAATCTGATAAATGAAAGAACAGAAATGAAACAAAACTAATTAGCTTGTCTTGCTTAAAATGTTTCAAAGAAAGTGAAAGGAGATTTAAAATGAGTGTTCTGTAGAAAGCAAATAATTTAAACCGTTTATAAGGCAGAATGGAACAGGTAAATTGAAGTTCAATTGGCTACTGTGCAAATTCTCAAAAGGTAGAGAATTCATCACAAATTAGGTGGTAGGGGCAGCAAGACATGTGAGGACACAGTGAGCAGGAGGCCACCTGCAAGCCAAGGAGTGAGGCCTCAGAAGAATCCCAAACTGCTGACACCTTGATCTTGGACTTCTAACCTCCAGAACTATGAGAAATACATTCTGTTGTTTAAGTTACCCAGTGTATGGTATTTTGTTTTGGCAGCCCTAGCACACTAATACACTTATATGATTTTTAAAATAAACATTTTTAATTTCTATCTTAATTAATTCATGGTCATGCAAGTTGCATACAAAGTGCAGGCCTTACTGATTCGGTAACTCTGCATCCTGGTTGTAAACAAAGTGCAAAAGAGGAGAACTCCTAGTTTGCAGTCCTATAGGTATTAAGTGGGAATAGTAATTCCCTACTATTGATGTGTCCCACTAACAAATCAACAGTGAGTACAGCAACACTGTATAAAGTACTTGATAGGTCTGGGTTAAGTAAGGAAGAGATTCCTCAGAGAGTTCCTTCTAAGGAATGCAAATTTTAAGACAGAAGGAGGTGTGAAAACTGACCAACTTTCCAAAGTTAGAGTTTGTCATTCTTTAAAATCATCTCTAATGGTCTCTTAATCTCATATTCTTGGCAGTGTTCCGTTTCATTTGTAAACATTCATAATGGTAATACTGGGATGACATCACAAAGGGGAATCCTGATTGACTTGAGTATCAACAGTATTCAAGCCTAGAGCCATATTTAGCTATGT
>RJWJ010025585.1:0-23749 GCA_004363605.1 Indri indri | reverse complement strand
TGAAAAGATTGTGAGCTTAGGGTAAGAAAGAAGTCAGGTGAGACAAGCCCCGGGGGAGTCAGGAGGCTTAGGGGTTTACTTAGCGAGTGGGGAAGGGGGTGACAAAGGCCAGCCTCGCACGGGTCAGCTGGAGAGAATCCACCTGCCGCTGCCCAGCCGAGCCCGCTCCAGTCCCACCCGCAGCCACCGGGACAGAGAGTGCCGTGCAAAGGCACCGGCAGAAAGTCACATTAGGACCTCACCAAAATTCTGAGGTGGATACATTCCCTGCTTGCCAGGCTGTCCGGCTCCTGCCTTCCTCTTGTGTAACTTCCCGGTTCCCAGTTTTCTTCCTAATCACCCTCTTCTTTCCTGTCTTCTCCCTGCTCCCTTCCTGGGATCCCCGCTCTCTACTGATCCATGATCCAAAATTACCCCCTGAAAGGTGCCAACCCCGCTCTCTGACGGACTCACACAGGTCAGCCCTGACCCACACGGGCAAAGGGCACTGTGCCTCCCTACATCACGATGTTGCTGTGAGCACCCAAATCAGGAGGCAGGGGCCCGGCAGGCGGCGAGTGATGACTGGCAGCTGTCGCCATGACCACGAGTCCCTGGTCCTTCTTGGCTGCTAATCCCCTGCTTAGCGCTTCCCAAGGCACCGTCTGGCTCCCCATTTCAATCTCCAGCTTCCTGTCCTCCAGGAAAACCTGGCTCTCAGTATAAATCACTGTTTCTCAACCTTGTCATTTATTATCAACCCCTCCAAGGAGACTTTTTAGGCTTTTTCTTCCTAATTGTCTTCCTCCCCCAGGAAATTTTAATACCATGGATATGATGTATGTCTGCTTATGTATTGTGGCTCATTGGAGGACTACAATCCACTGTCATATCTAAGATTTTTTTGCCCCCCCAAAACCAATGGTTTTAGCCCTTGGGGGGGCCTATCACTCCCTTGGGAAAGCATGGTCTAAATCTGTAGTTCTCAACCAAGGGCAGCTTCGTCCCCCCTTCTCTCCCCAAGGGGGAGTTTGGCAATGTCTGAGGACATTTTTGGTTGTCACACTTGGTTGGGGGACAGAGGCACTGCTGGCATCTGGTGGGTAGAGGCCAGGGATGCTGCTACACCCCCTGCAATGCACAGGACAGCTCCCCGTCCCACCCCTGCACACAACAAGCGCTTACCCAGCCCCAAATGTCAACAGTGTCCAGGTGAGAAGTTCTACTCTAATGGGCGACCCCCAGGAGCCCTCCTGGGGCCTAGACTCAGGCAGAAGAAGTAGCCTAGTGTAAATTTCAGCTGGGCCCTGGCTGGCGTTCAGAGCTGCTGCTGCTGGGGAAGGGTATTTTTTAAGACGGCCCTGAACGATGCAGTGGCAGAACAAGATTCGAACTCAGGGCTCCTCGAGGCACCAGCTAAGACCATACTTCCACAGCCAGTGGGGCCCCCAGACCCTGGTGAGCCCCCATTCTGGTGTCCCCTGCCCAGGTGGTCATCTTCCGGAGACCCACAGAGGCTGACTTCAGAGGATGGCACCAGCCTTTTAAATAAAGAAGAACAAAGACCTTAAACATGGAGCTTCCCCAAGGCCATCAGACCAGCCTGTGTCCTCTCAGGCCCTGTCCCTCAAGTAAGTCTGTTCTGAGTCCATGCAGGATGGTGTGGTTCTCCCTTGGATGATTTCTCATTAAAGTTGGGACAAAGTCCCCAAGCCTCACGGTGGCCTACGAGGCCCCACAAGATCCAGCACCTTCCTGCCTTTCCAACTTTGTCACTCTCAGGCTGCACAAGCTCATTCTGCTCAGCCACAGACGTCCCCAGGTCCTGGAACTCACTAGACCCATCTGTGTCCAGACCTCGGGGCCCCTATGCATCCACCCCCTGCCTGGAACACTCCAGGCTGCACTCTGCCTAGGTGTGTCCTCCTGCCTTCAGGTCATGCTTCAGGGTCACTTTCTACAGAGGTCATCTCTGACCAATGCCCCAGCCCCCCACCACCCCTCAGGACTCTTCCTTTAGATCATTTACCCCAATTTGTGAGCACCTATTTGTATCTGCTTAGCAACTCAATGTCTGACCTCCAAACAGACTGTCATCTCCATGAGTCAGAAACCCCTGACTACCCAGGCCTGGCAGAGTGCCAGCACTCAGTAGACACTCAGTAAATATTTGCTGACTTATGGAACTCCAGGCATTTCCATAAATTCTTTTCATCTCTAGTGCCACGTTAAAATATTTCTAGAAAGTTGGTTGAGACATCTTACCCCCCTACACATGGATCTCCTAGGTCTTTTCTATCTCAAATCTACTAAATTAAAAAAGAATAAAAAGACATAAGGTGTGGCATAAAAAGACATCCAAACAAAACCCCAAATTACACTGGAAACAAAAAACTACCACTAAATCCAGATAAGAGAAATGATAAACACAGCTGTTGTGTCTCCATGTGCGTGAGATCCATTCATACATTGTGGGAGCATTACTGCATCCCTGCTGACCAAGGGGGACGGCTGTCAGCCACGGCGTGTTAATGACAGAAACACTCTGCTGCTTTTGAGGCAGCCCTGTATTATCAGAGAGACGAGCCTCTTCTAGGATGTGAGCTGTTCCTGTGCTCTGAGTTAGAAAACTGCATCTCTCCTCGTAGTAAGGAATGGCGCCATTGTGCCATCCCTGCAGGGTGTAGGGGATGGTGACCAAAGATGAAGGCTAAGACCAGTGAGAAGAGGACCCCAAGGGACACAGAGAAGGTTTAAGCAGAAGACACACAGGCCCACATCTCCAAGCCAGGCTGCAGGGGACCCTGGCATGGGGCCAATCCCACTACCGCTGCCAGGAAACCTCTTTGGCCTCCCAGTTCCCTAACATTCTGCTTCCCGTGAGACATGTGGCGCCACTCACTCTGGCCTCGCATTGCACTTAGCAGCTCATCTGCTTGCATCCTCCATCTCCGTAACCCTCTAGGACAGCAACACCTCCTCTCTGCTGACGCAGGGCCTGACACCACGCTTCGCTCATTTTCTTGGACGCAAGACTCAGAAATGTTTTTTGAACTGAATTTAATTCCTTCTTGAGTGAGACCAGATCAATGTTGCAAGGACCACATGTGAAAGCAGACACCCCATAATGGAGATGGCAGAGTCCAAAGTACAAGAGAGGGAGGACAGACTGCCCCAGCCCCTGCCCTTGAACGGGAGTGTCTACTCTACCCAAGCTGGGGGTGGTGCGTTCTCCACCGCTGCAGATTGTATTTTCTGAAACCTGCTGCAGCTATCTCTCCCATTCCACATGTTCTTCTATGGTGAGACCTGCGCACTCTTCCCTTAGAGCTGTGTGGTCTGTGTTCCCTCCTCTTGGATCCAGGGCTCCCTTTGAATTGTGACTGTAGTGGAAGTGACACTATATGACTTCCAGGGCGAGGTCATAACAGGTGATACGATTTCTACCTGGCTCTTTTGAGGATACCTGCTCCTGGAACCCAGTCACCATGCCATGAAGATGCCCCAACTAGCCTGCCCAGAGAGACCACATGGAGGTGTTCTACCTGGCAGCCAAGCTGAGTTCTAGTCCACAGCCAGCATTAGCTCCCAGATGTGTGATGAACATGCCAGATAATGCCAATCCCTATCCTTTAAGTCTTCCCAGCCGAGGCCCCAGACCTCATGGAGCAGAGATAGACTGTCCCCACTGCATTAGTTGCCTAGATCTACTGTAACAAAGTCCCACAAGCTGGGTGGCTGAAAATGACAAACATATGTTGTTTCACAGCTCTGGGGATTAGAAGTCCAAATTCAAAGTGTCAGCAGGGCCAAGCCTCTCTCAAAGCTATATTGTCTTCTTCCTAACTTCTGATGGTGACCATCAATCCTTAGCTTTCCTTGGCTTGTGACTGTGTCGCTCCAATTTCTGTCTCTGTTGTCACATGGCATCTTCCCTGTGTGTTGTGTCTTCTCTTCTTCTTATCAGGACACCAGTCATACACACTGGATCAGGACCAGCCCTAAGAACCTCATATCAACTCGGTGACATCTGCCAATACCCTATTTCCAAATAAGGTCACCTTCACAGGCACTGAAGGTTGAGACTTCAACACATCTGTTGGGGGACACGATTCAACCCCAAATACACTATTTCCTGTCTGAATTCCTGAGGCACAGGAGAGATAAAAAAATGATTGCTGTTATTTGAAGCCATTCAGTTTTGGGTTATGTAGCTGGAACTGGAGCGTCCACCAACCCCCTCAAGCCTATCTGATTCCTCCCTCATCTGGTTCTCAGGAAATCCTGCCTCCGCCCCTCCTGCCAGGGCATAGATCTCTTCCCATCTTAACAACTTTACTGGAGGCTCTCACAACATCCTGGTTTTCCAGGTAGCCTGAGCATCCTTAGAGCACCCTCCTGCCACACAGAGCAAGACTCCAAACTGCCTAGTTGTTCTCAGACTCAGGCGGTGCACCCCAGCTTGTCCCAGACCCCCAAAATTGTCCCTTGATAACTTTCCCCAAAAAAAGCCCCAACTTTCCCATCGCCATTCTAAACCCAAAGAAATGGCTAATTTTCTGGGTGAGTAAAAAAAGAGAACATGGTGTGAGTGCCAATGGGAGCAAAAACATAAGAAAATAATAGCTTTTCACTGAAATCTGCACATTCCTTTGGCCCCTTTTACATCCAAAGAATGGACCTTTGTAATTTCCTACATGGTTGTTCTTGTAGGAGGAATGGAATCTGAATGTGCCTCAAAAAGGGTTGGAAAAAGAATGCAAATGCAAGCTTCAAAAAATATGGGAAGTTTTCATTCTTTCCATTTCTGTCACATGGAGGAAACACACAGTTGTATTTCTGAGCTCGAACACTTTAAAATGTATGGAGTTGTCAAATGCACAATGTGTTTCCCTTTTAGATTTTCAAAAGGGAAGGAAACTAATTACCAAAAAGTGAAATGGGGTGCCATTTCATTTTCTGTAAAGCAGGCAGTGGCTACACATGGCTGTCCGCTGGAAGAAGCTGCCATCACATTCACATATAGACGGTGGCTTCAAAGATGAGACTCAAAGTTGGCAAATCCATCAACCATGTTTCCATTTAGGCTTCTTTACCCAAAATTAACTGGGTTAAGTAAGAGCTTCCACAATAATGGAGGCCATAGTTATAAGTATATAATACTTAGGAAATGATGTCCAAGGATGAATGGTTCCAGTCAGGGGGAGCCCCCAGCACAAACAACCCAGACTTAGAACAGGACATGTCAGAGATACTTCCATGCATGAATCCAGAGTCCTCAGTGGGTTGTCAGCTGAGTAATGGGTCACCCCACTCAGCGGGCATTTATGTGCAGCCAGCCCACCTGGGCATCGTGCTGCAGAATGCATGGGGAAGGCAGCCCTGGGCACCAGACAGACCCTCCTGTCCCAGGTGCTCTCTGCACTGCTTGGCGCAGTCCATCAGTTTTTCCCTCTGGTCTTCCTGGCTCTCCGATTCTTTGGCTACACACTCCAGCTCCGATTCCTTCCCGCTCATGCCTCCCACCTCTTCATTTTAGCGATAATTCAGTCTCTTCCCACTGCCCACTTCCCTGGCCCTGGAAGCATCCACAGTTCCAGGCACAAACAGCATTGATCCCACAGGACCTCAGGCAGCTGACAAAGGGACATCTCCCATTGGCATCTTAGGAAGGGAAGAGGGGATAAAACACTGACATTTCTCAGACAAGCCCATTGCCAACAGGCCAAAAAATGGAACACCAGAGACAGACAACCTCTGCCTGCCCAACAGGTTGCAAACACGCCAGAGGGCCCCAGACATGCAACCACTTTCCTGTTGGAGCCCTGACAATGTAAGCAGTTGCAGTGAAGGTCCCTGAAGGCCGAGAACAGCGCAGTGCCCACGGCTTGTTCACAGACATCTACGCAACTACTAGACCCAGGGCTGCAGGGATCCAGTACCTTACAGTTCAGTGTTCAAGAGGCTTCCATGGACAGGCAACAAAACAGTTACACCCTAAATAGAATAGGGACAGGTGGAGTCCCATCCCCTTTTCTGTGGAATAGTCGAAAACAACAACAAACACACCAGGATGTCACCTTCCAGTCCCCTGCCCCAGAAACACAGAGCCATGAATCACCCACATCGCTGACGTCCCAACTGGAGAAGACGGTGTAAATTCAGGTTCACATTTATAGAGAATCAAATTATTGCTTTATTCCCAGGGAGATGAATGAGAGTGACAGACTTTTTGGAGTTGTAAAAATAGATGGATGCTTCCTATAAAATAACTCGCAGATGCCTACAATAATTTACAATAGATCTGGCAGGCTGGGAGCAGGCAAGTGAAATTCCAAACAGAATACCACCCTATTTTCCAGTGGTAGAGTAAATGGCTTGGCTATTATGATAATACATTTCAGCACAGTGAATATATCTCCCCTTAATAGAAATACATTAGACACCATTTATAAAAATATCAACATTGCAGTTCTCTTTCTTGAACTATAGCTTAGGCATAAATATAACACAATTTATGGATGAGGAAATCCAATTTCATGCTGTTTCAAACACATTTTTTGTTTATTACATAACTACAATTCTCTGTATATGAGATAGTGTATTACATGAAATATATGTATGAGCTTGATATCTGCGTGTCTATATAAAGATTATGAACATCGTATCTATTATGAGTGGAATTGCCTTTTGATGTGTTTTACATACAAGCAACAACCTCAGCACCTACTGTATGACCACGTCACTGTGCATCTACAGGACTGCCACCGTTATCCAGATGGCGGAAGGATGAAGTGCTCTGGATGGATGAATATTCCAAGCAATAGATGACAAGCTTCATAGAACTTCATTATTTTTTTACTTTATTTTTACTTTTTTAGAGACAGGGTCTCACTCTGTCACCCAGGCTAGAGTGCAGTGGCACGATCATTATGCACCATAACCTCAAACTCCTGGGCCCAAGCAATCTTCCTGCCTCAGCCTCCCGAGTAGCTGGGACTACAGTTGTGCGTCACCACACGCGGCTAATTTTTTTTAAATTTTTTGTACAGATGGGGTCTCACTATGTTGCCCAGGCTGGTCTCAAAGGCACAAGATCAGTGCCAATCAACAACAGGTATTATTAATACTTTCAAGTGCTTCTCAGTCCCTCTCATTTAAATATAATAACATTTGTGGGAACTTGTTCTCAAACTTAGTACCCACTAGTTTGCTTTTTTATGCTAAGTACTCTGGATATAGACTAACTGTGTGCCAAAAAGGGCTTCTCAATGAAAGACACAGAGGAGTCCCAGACTGTGGGTGCCTATCTCTGTGGTTTCTCTTCCCTTCTCCCAGTCTCATGAGTTTCACAGTTATATACTCTTATAATCACCTCCTAAAACATGGTACTGAACATTCTCAGTGCCTGAGAAGGTCCTCTTTTGCCCTTTTCCTGTCTGTCCTTTCCTCTCCCTATCCCCCCTCCCACCCCGACAATCATTTTCTGATTGTTATCATCGTAGATAACTTGCGTCTGTTCTGGAATTCCACATGGATGGGATCATACCTTACATAGGCTATTGCATCCGACTTCCTTCGACTAAAGTACTGTTTTTGAGATGCCTCCGTGTCGTAGTCATGTGTGTCAGCAACTCAGTCTCTGTCAGTGCTGAGAAGTATTCCACCATGCCAATCTACGGTGATTTGTTTACTCATTTTCCTACTCAGGGATACTTGGGTTGTTTCTAACTTGAGACTGTTACGAGCATTCATGTAAATGTCTTTTTTGGACATATATTTTGATTTCTCTTGAGTAAATGTGCATTCCTGTGAAACTCATCAGACTGAAGACTACCTGTGCATTTGATTATTTAAAATTATGCCTTAATGAAAACACATATAGAATGGGCAAAAAATGAATAACTACAATGGACTTAGACACATTTTATACATATACATATATGTATTTCAAAGTTTAAAAACTTTGAATCCATAATATTACTAAAAAAAAAAAAAAAACTCATTGGTCATTTTTGGAGGTTGCTATGGCACCAACACATTATTCTAAAAATGTTTAAATAAAAAGAAGGAATCAAGCATTTGTCTTGCCTTTCTTGTTTGCACTGTATTTCTGAGTATTCAAACAGTTGAGGAGGGAAAGTTCTTTTTAATAGAAGAATTACAGCTCATAAATGCAGAATGAATGTCGAATCTAAAAATCACCATTTTGTAGGCCCTAATGAAATAATGGATGTAGGCAATGTTCATCAGTGGCTGCTAAAGCCATTAATTAGGTGAAAGATTGATGGGGAACTTTATAATGACTCAATCGGGCTGACAACACCTCAACCCAGTGTTGAATCTTAACATCACTAAAAGTAAGATAACGAGACACTACATATCTCTCGAGGTCATGTGATAGGAAGTTTATAGCACCACCTAAAATGTTCTCAGCAAAAAGGGAGAAAGGAAGGAAGGAAGGTCTAATTAACCTTCTAGATCTAATCACAACTTAGAGAAAATGGAGATTAGGGAAAACACGTTAAAGACATCAAGAGAAATCAATGTGCTGATTCCAGATTGTGCAAAATTTTATAGTACGAATGATTTGGTTTCTTCAACAAATGAATGATGTGAAAATAATAAGGGTGAGGGAAATGTTACAGATTAGACACATCAAACAGATGCGACATGTGGACTTTGCTTGGATTCTTATTTGAACAAGTCAACTGCAAAAAAAATTTTTTTGAGAGAATATGATAGAATTTTGAGAAATATTTTTGAGAAAACATGGACTTGGTATTGGATTTTGTTAAGTGTAATTTTGCATTGAGATTATGTTTTTTAAAAGTCTTTATACGTTAGCTATGCACTATAAATATTTATAGATAGAATGATGTGATGTCTGGGGATTTGCTTTTAAAAACCCACTGAACAGTAACTGAAAAAAAAAACAGCAAAATGTTAATATTAGTTAAAGTTGAATGATCAGTGCATTTGGATTCGTTATGCTGTTCTATTTTTGTGTATGTTTCAAGTTCCATAATAAAATGTTGAATTAAAATAAAAGAAATTAACATAAAATGTAATGACTGAATTCTTCATTTCCTAATTTGTTTTGAGGGGATAAAAACAGGAAGAGACAAAATAATCTAAACCCTTACCTACTCAGGGTAGGATTTCCAGCCTGTATAAAATTTAACATGGCAGAATTTTAGAAATTCTATAAAAGGAAGCCATTTTATTTTACATCACATTCCTGGCTGCCCTCTGGAAGGGTTTTTGAGGAAGAGCTGTTTGGCATGTGTGCGTGGGTGTGGGTGTGTGCACACATGTGCATGTCTTTATGCATATGTGTGTACACACAATGTATGCATGTGTTCAGCCTTCCACATGAATTCGTGTTAATTAGTCTGGTATTCTTCTTTAAGAGGATGGCGATACATTTTAATAAAGATGGCACAGTGGTCCTGCCAGCTAATGCCAGGCACTCTGTTTAAATGAACTTCCCCCTGCTCTTCCTGTGTGCAATAAAACACCGTTCTGCACTGGGGCTGAGTGGGTTGCAGAGCAGTGAAAGCTGGAGAAACAGATGCCACTGTAGGGAAATCTTTCCAGGTAGAGGCTCATCACCCGGCTCTAGTGAGGGGCCAAGGGGACCTCGCCATCTCTTCCTGGGAGGTGCCATGGAGGTAAACAGGCGAACACTGCAGGGCTGGATGAGGAACTAGGAAGCCCAGGTACTGGCTCAAATTGGAGTATGAAGCAGAGACATGAAAGTTGTAAACATTTTGAAAAACTAAGCTCTTTTTCCAAAAATCTTTCAGGGCAAAAAAAAAAAAAAAAAAGGATGAACAGGGCTGAATTTTATAAAAAATCCTATTTTTCTGACTCTTTAATTCTTTAGGTATGGCACATATGGCAACTGTGTGCTGAAATCCACTAGATCAAACTGTAAAAGAAACCACCATGTCGTGGGCCTGTAAGTCAGCCCTAACTCTAAGCACCCCGGCCCTGCAGACCCCAGAGGGGAACAGCGAACACCTGACGTTTATCCTGGAACCCCTCTACCAAGTCCTGCCCTTGGCTGGGATCCATCCTCTTCCTGCATTCCCTTGATATCTCACTGCCAGGTCACAGGGGACTGCCACTCCTCGAACTCAACATTTCTAAAACAGAACTTCTCGCACCCCCACCCCCAGACCTCCTCTACCGGTGTTCTCTATCTAGGTGAATCCTCTCAGTTGCTGGGAAACCTGGGGGCTCCTGAATAGTCTCTTCTCGTTCACTTCTCACGTTCGGTGGCCCAGCATGTTCTATTCAGCGCGCCTCCTGAGCGGCACCCATGTCAATCATCTCCTCTCCACACCTACTGCTTCTGAGGCCAACTCTGGGCACTTCCACGCGCTCTGCCCTCAGTGGCCACAGACCGCTCTTTCTCAGCTGTTTCACGTCGGCTCCCTCCCCTTCCAGCTGCTCCTTCCACACCTGCCATGTTGCCTTTCCCTAGACTTCTGGACCATCCCCTCTTCTCCTTTCCTAGGCAACCTCTTCCTTGATCGAGACACCCAAGATGTCCAAGTCTATCTCAGGTTCAGTCCTTGCTCCTTAGCTTAATCCTCACATGTGCAAATACCTCCTGGGTGGCTGGGACTGTTTCAGAAACTTCAGACCTGTCATATCTAAAACAGAAAGCATCACCTTTCCATTTGCTCCCAGATCTCCTCCCGTGGTGTTCCTCATCGCAGAGAATAGCATAGGCATCTCCCACGTGCTCAGCCTCAACCCCCAAGTCCCTTCATCCCCTCCTTACACCCAGTCTCCAGGTCTTGTCTCTTCCACTTCCTGCATTTGTCCATTTCTCTCCCATTGTCCTAACCATAGTCCAAGCCCTCTCCCAACGACCTTTCCTTCTGAGTGTCCTCAGCTTTATAATCCACTTTCCACATGGCAGTCATAATGACCTTTTTATTCAAAAATAAGTCTGATCACCTCATTTCCTTTAAATCTCTTCAAGGGAGGTAAGTCATCAATACGTGAGACTATCATCTATCTACCTATCTATCTTATATACCTATCATCTATCTATCTATCATTTAACTATCTACCTACCTTATCTATCTATCATCTACCTACCTATCTAATCTATCTTATCTGACTGTTTTATCTATCTTATCTATCATCTGTCTATGTATCTACCATCTATCATCTACCTGTCTAAAACATCCACAGTAGTCCTTAGGAAAAAGCCAAATTCTTGCTGACAAATCCTCATAATCTACACCCACCCAGTTTGCTATGCTGCATTTAACAGGTTTTCCTCTCCCTTCCTCTGCTCCAGCCATCCTGGAACTCCCAAGATTCCTAGAACACATTTACCCCCCAGAATTCCAAATTTTTACATGTCCTTTTCTCTCTTCCTAAAGTACTCTTACTTGCACACCTCCTTCTCTGCCTATCTAAATCAGACTAATTTTTAAAGTCTTAAACATCATTTCCTTAGGGAGGCTCTTCCTGACTCCCTAGACTAGGCTGTCTTTTCTTACTATATTTTCCCACAGCATCACCCTATCCTGTCTTTTCATATTTATCACATTGGTAATTATTTGTTTAATGAATGGTGTTTCTGTCTGACCATAAATTTCATGGAGATAGAGACCCCACCTATTGATTGTGGTGTGCCCAGTGGCAGTACCTGCTTGGGTAGAGTGGCACTCATTGAGTCTCCATTATAATGAAAAGCATTCAGTTGAACTGTCGGCCACCTACAATTTATGCACCTTCTGATCTATGAAATCTCAAGGCCTACTCTATACCTGAAAAAGACCAGGAACTTTGCTCAAACTGTATCACAGATATACTCTAACTCTGCACTATGACGACATTCACATAGCCAAAAATGACCTCCTTCAGACCAGGCCTTGGGTCAAATCATGACCAATGCCAGCAGAAGAGGGAAGAACCAAGGACTCATGCAATCTAAGGATCAAGAAAACAAAACAGAACTGATGGTCTGGTTCCTTTTGGGAATGACCAAATCACAACATTCAATGGATGCAGCAAACTTGAGCCTCAGAGTTCCATATGCATGATGAAGGTCATGGGATGCTTTTGGACATCAGGGCTCTTGTTGCCAGGGTCACAGAGAGGGCAAGGGGAATCTGCCCTGGTTACCCTGGGTGCCGGGTAATGAGTTCCAAAAACCATGGAGGAGAGGCTGGGTGTGGGTGGGATGGCAGTCGGCAGGCCTTGTCAGAGCTAACTGCAGATGGGGAGGGGGAGAAAAACTAAGAACAAGAGACAGGGCCATGTTGAAAAGAAGTGGTGACAGTGGGCATCCTTATCTTGTTCCAGTTATTAGAAGGAATGCTTTCAACTTTCCCCATTCAATATGATGCTGGCTTTCCCCATTCATATGTGGCTTTTCTGATTTTGAGATATGTTCCTTCCATGCCTAGTTTGCTGAGGGTTTTTATCATGAAAGGGTGCTGAATTTTGTCAAATACTTTTTCTGCATCTATTAAAAGAGAGGAAGAAAAAAATAGATGGGGCCAAGAGACCAGTGTGAGTGGGGGATGCCATGTTCACCAGAGGGCCTGGGGCTTTGGCCACCTAGGGTGGCCCGTGGTTTCTAAACAATCCCTCTGAAGGAGGCAAGACTTCAAATCTACTGCTGGGATGATCCCTGAGCCTTTGGAAGGCCCTGCAGGTCTTCAGAGCTCTGAGCTTGAGTGGGCTGAGCTGGGCCAGCTCGCAGGGTGCCAACCTTGGGCTCACCCAAGTCCTCGAAATGGCATCCCAGCTCCTCAGGGACATTGTGAGCTATGCAACCAGCACTTAAGGCACTCGGATTAAACTCTGCTTTTTAAGAAAGTTATTTTTACCCTGTGCACATTAAAATACACCCGTTCTTTGCCCATAATTCACCATGACACAGCCCAGCCAACATGGACTCAGAGTCTGAATGCCCTACTGGTGACTGTCGTGGAGCCTGGGGGACCCCGGCAGACAGACCCCCTGCAAAGGCTGTACCATGGAAGGCCCTAGGGTTGGGCCTGAGTACCAGAAACCCTCTTATAGACTTACTTCCAGAATGGGTTGTTAGTCTCACAAATATTTTAACCACAATGCACACACACAGCAATTCTGCCTTTTATTCAGACCTTAGAGTTCCTTATGAAGCTAAGACATTTTCTGACAGTTTGAGGATCTGGAAGTATCTTTCTGTCATCTCCCTTTAAGAATGGTTCCCCAAAAGGGCTTAGCAGTCTGGGGTACAAGCCTTTTATACAAGGGTTCAGAAGAAAAGAATGCCTTTTCTTCTCAAATTGACTGATATATTGGACAAGTCTAAAACCATCTGATTTTACTTCATTTAAAAGCGATCGGTCGCTATCCTTCTCTCCTCGGAGAATTTTTTTCTCTTAATATTTAGACATGTTACTATACCATGCCTTGTTAATAGTTTCTGATGAATGTTACTCAGAACAAGATGAAACCTTTCAATTTCTAATCTCATTTATTTTCTCAATTCTGGAAAGCTTTTTTTCCCTCCTTACTGTATCGATTGTTTTGGTCACAGACAAGCTGACTTTTATCCAAGCAACAGCCTTAGAGTCAACTCTGCTATTCTTTCTTCCTGAACTTTCTGTTCTCATGGCAGATCTTTACTTACTGAGGATGAAATTTAAAAAATCACAAAAAAGTTCATAGAATAGTTAGATTGCAAATGAAGCTATTTTTTGGGTGAAAAAAATCACCAAGAAAAGACAGTGTTCTCATATTACAATGGCTCCATTTCACTAAAGCATAGGATTTTGTGTCATTTCTCACAGGTAAATTTGTATATGTAAATGTACGTGTGTACACTACATGAAAATTATGCGTGTGTTTGTACATGTTTACATAAAGCTCTGATTTTTTTTTTTAAGCAGTGGATATGCTTTCCTAAGATTGCAATTTGTTATTCAACTAATTTGTGCTCTGAGCAGTATAAAATAGCACAAAATGAAAGAAGAAGGAACAGTCTGTAAGACAAAGCACCTTACATACATTATTTCATTTAAAAGGGAGCCCTGTCATCAGGAGCCTTGCAGTCACCTGGTTGAGACACCTGCCTGTGAAGGTAATGAGGAAGTAGATGCTGGTACCCAAGGGGCCTGGCTGTGCAGGCTGCAGTGAGGAGAAAGGACTCACTGTGGGCCCACGGTGGCCAGGGAGGGGCACCCGGAGGACAGTCTGGAAAGAGGTGGACTCTCACTTGGGCTGCTTTGTGATAAAGGCATGTATTTGCTAGGAAGCTGGCTGAGCCCCGGTGTAGACCAGTGGTCATAACAGCATCACCTGGTGGGCTTGTTAAACACAGGAGGCTGGACCCAACACCAGAGTTTCTGATGCAGGAGATCTGGGATGGGCCCCAAGAATTTGCATTTGCAACAAGCTCCCAGGTGATGTTGATGCTGCTGGTTGGGGACCATATTATGAGAACCATAGAACACTGTGTGGACCTTGAACCCAGGCCTTGGCTTTCCTGGAACCAACAGCGCTCAATTCCCATTTTAAAAATTGGCAGATTGGGAGGCTTGAGGCCAGGAGTTCCAGGCTGCAGTGATCTATGATCATGCCACTGTGCTCCAGCCTGGGTGACAGAGGGAGACCCTGTCTCTATTAAAAAACAAAATGGCAGAAAACTAAGGCTTATGTCAAGAGTCAGCTCACAGCTTGCAGGACAATGTGGTTATGGGATGTAAGAGGCAAAACCATCCCACATCTTCGGCACGGATGCTGGGTGTGCCTGAGAGTACAATCAGAGCAGGTAATCACTTGAGGGTGATATCCATGCCCCAGATGCATCTGACACTCTACTAAAGACATGCCTCAAAAGCAGCTGGTGGAACTGAACTGTCATGAAGGCAAATCCAGGGTGCAATCACTGGGGACAGACTCTGCTCTCCAGCCCCTCAACAAGGGGTGAGGAGAGAGGCTGGCAGAGGGGGCCCTTCAGCTGGTGGTACACGGGTCTTAGTGCACAGAGCTGTGCTGCAGAGGGAGAAGCAATGGGCTCCTCCCTCCCTCAGGGATGGGAAACAGTCACATAGTCCTGCCTGCTGTGGAGTTGCCACTAACACCACCCAGCTTGCAGACCCTCCCACTCAGACCTTTCCTGCTAGGTCACTGCAAAGCAAGGCGAATATTATTTCTGGATCTAACGTACCGCATGGTGGCAATAGTTAACAATGCGGTATTTTATACTTTACTTTCTTTCTTTCTTTTTTTTTTTTTGAGATGGGATCTTACTCTGTCGCCCTGGCTGGAGTGCAATGGCACAATCATGGCTCACTGCAGCCTCGAACTCCTGGGCTCAAGGGATCTTCCTGCTTCAGCCTCCCAAGTAGCTGGAACTATAGGCGTGCACCACCATGCCTGGCTAATTTTTTTAATTTTTTGTGGAAACAGATGTTGCCCAGGCTGGTCTTGAACTCCTGGCCTCAAACAATCCTCCTGCCTCAGCCTCCAGAGTAGCTGGGATTACAGGTGTGAGCCACTGCTTTGTGTACTTTCAACTTGCTAAGAGGATAGATCTTGGATGAAATCTTCTCATCCCCCTCCCCCACACACAGTGGTAAGTGGACAGAGATAATGGACGTGTCAATTAGCTGGATCGTGGTGATCATTTCACAAAGCATGTGAATATCAAAGCATCACATTGTCCACCTTAAACATGTACACCTTTTATATGTCAGTAATCTCAACAAAGCCTTAAAAAATAAATCTACAAGTATACAAAAAAAAAAAAAGCAAATGCCTTTGTGAGTGTGGGGAGACAAACATCTTCTCCCTAACGTGCCTCAAGGATGGGTTCTGCTGTCACAGTCTCTGTTGTCCCCAGAGGCAATCGAGTCTGAGACGGTCCCTCTGTCCTTGATAATCCCTCTGCCTGTGTTTCCCACTCTGCAGGGACAGGCTTCCCCCTCCACGCCTCCCTCTCCTCTGCTGGGGACAATGGGCCCTTCACTGGCTTCCTTCTTACAGCATATAGAGATCTTCAAGTCTCTCTTGTTTTCAAAATAAAATTAAAAATAAATTAAAGCTTAACTCTTTCCAGGCAGGGCTTCCTTCGGCTCCTTTCTCTCCCAGATAAGTACCTGGAACAAGCTGTTTACACGTGTACATTCTCCCCTTCAATTTAGCCATCAGCTCGTTCCATTTCCACTTATCTCCCCAACACCCCCCAGCTCCCGCTCCCCGCTCCGTCGCTGCTCCTCGTGTCGGGTTCCCCAGACAGTCATTCCATCACTAATCTAACCAAGACCTATGAGCCGCGTACCAGGCCGGTTCTGTACGCTTGGGATGTGAGGGTGAATCAAACAAAGATATGGGCCCCACAGAGCTTGCAATCTATCAAGGGGATGGACGAGAAAAACAATACACATAAAAATGCGTAAATTCTGTCATATGTCAGGAACTGACGATTGCTAAGGGAAAAAGAAGAAGGAAGGCCCAGGAAGAATGAGGAGATGGGAGCGGGGTGGAAATGTAAGTTGCAGGCCAAGGATTGACATGCTGGGTCCAGATCTTTTCCTTCAATTAAATTAAAAAGGAGGAATGGCACATGTATTAGCTGTGATCACGGGCTTTTGAATTGCTGGCTTTACAAAGAAATCACGCAAATCCCATGGAGGCAAGAAACCGGCCTGGAGTTGGAGGCCCAGGAAGAAGAGTCTGCAGTCTTCGAAAGGGAGTGATTTTAGGATCCAGGGAGGGTCCCCATGGTCCCCTTCACTTGTGTGGCTTGGACATAATGGGGCACAAAGCCTCTCATTCAACACAGAGAGCTCAAGTATAGATGAGGGGTTGATGGGGTGACTTAAAGTTGTTGAGCAGTCAGGGATAAGCCAGTGAAATCAGACACGAGAACGGGCTTGGCTCTGACTGGGGTAGGGGTTCTGCACTGAGTACCTGCCCAGGTAGAATAAAAACCAGAATGCAGCAGGGGAGGACAGAAGAAATTCAATGAACTTTCAACCTCACAGCAGTGTCCCGAGTTGTTTCCAATAAGCCTGCTTCCTGGGACTCAAGTATGCAGAGATTCAGAACAGGAGGCAGCGGACACAGAGACCCCAGCCTGGATTCCCTTCCAGCATCGTCACAGTGCCAGGGAAGACGCCCCAGCAGGAGAAGCAAGTCCACTGTTAAGTGGTTACCAAGGTTAAAGCAAAAAATGATGCAATGACACTTGTTCAAGCATGGTAAGGCAGACGTTATTTAGGACCATTGTGATAGGTACAGGGACCACACGGTGGGGTCTTGCAGTGGGGAAGAGGGACTGGGCTCAACTTGGAATACAGCACGGGCAGGTGTGAATTTATAGCCAAGGAGCAGTGTGGGGTGAGCGGATGGAAAATTACTGAGAGGAAACAGCAGGGGTAAGGGGGATTCTGGCTAAACTGACCTAGCAGGATTCCTGCTGCAGACAGGCCAGGGTGACCAGACATCACCTGGGGGGTGGTGGAGGATAAGGAACCTGACCAGATATCGAGGGTGAGGGGTTCTTGCTAAAACTGGATTTTACAAGGAAGTGCACAGACAGGTACAGGAGAAGGTTCGGGAGCCTGACTAAAGTTTGGCCAAGCAGAGAATCTTGGTCATGGGGTACTAAGGAATCCCCCCATCTTTTTCTGGGATTCATTTGTCTTAAGTCTAAAATGAACAAGTTGGAATGCACCAATGGTTTCCAACTTTTATTTTTTTACAGTGGACTTTTTCTTCGAATGAAATCTTAAGTAGAACCTAGGATATAAAATATATCTATCATGGTGGAGCTGATCTGGGCTGGGGGCCCCCTCCTGCATCATCCTCCCCTAGAAGCAGTTCTGAGAAAAGGAGGGTCCCTGGAATATGTTTCCCTCCTCTGGCATCTTATGAGGCTATGATGTGCACGAACCATCAAAATACATAGGACGGAAATATTAATCCAAAGAGATCACTTAATTTTAAGAAAAATTAAAGGAGACAACAAAACTGGATGAGTGGGAATTAAACTTTCCAGCTAATGTCCAGAGTGAGTCACAAATTGGCCAACCTTAGAGAGAGGAGAGCCTGGGCTCCCCATCTAAGGAGGGGTGACAACGACAATGCTGCTTGAGCATCCCCCCGCCCCTCCGCAGAGTGGGGGTGGGGCAAACGACACTGTCATTCATCTGCTATAAGAAGCCTTAGATACCTTAAGGATGACTTAGCAACTATGCTCACAAACATGAACACATAAAAAGAGGGAGAGACTCCAGGCCACAAACCTTGATTCCAAGTTCGATGTTTTCTCCTCCGTACACATCCATCCCAGGGTCCAGAAGACCGATTTCACCAAAGAACTTCCTGTTGACCACGAAGGAGCAGCCGATCATGGCTGGTGTCCTGCAGGAGAGACAAAGAAATGAAGTTCATTGAGATGCCAGCACCAGAAGCCTTTCCGTACACACCACGGTAGTATGTGCTGAGTTCCAACCCATCAAACGAAGTCATTCCCCTGAATGCCCTCAATCCCCACACCTCCACAAGGTGACATTTTAGCTTCAGAACAACTAGGGAAGCCAAAGTGTTTAGGAATAGCCTGGCTCCCTTGTAGACTGGATGAATTCTGGTCTCACATGCCACATGGTATCTGCACACATAGGCAGAGGTTATCCCTGCACTCTGTGGATAGCTGAGTGGTAGGATGGGGGTCCTCGGGGCAGTCTCAAAGAAGCTCAGAGGTTAGGAACAAGAAGAGTCTGCTCCCTACCCCAAGAAGGAGAGATCTAGCAAGCTGGGAGTGCGAAGGGAAACTGGACAGGGAAAGCTCACACACAAGGGCTCTGATCTCCACGTTCTGGTGGGAGAAAGTGGATCAGAGTGGGGGTCTTTAGAGAAGGGAGAAAACTCAGAGAGGAGACCACAGGTGCCCAAAGATACCAATCATAAAGGGCAGAGAGATAACCTCAGCCCACAGAGAGGAGGTCCTGGACAGAGAGATGAAAAGATTATCTACAGGATGACCATGAATTCTGGTCATTAGGTTATTAAAATAAAAGGTTAAAAGGTTATTATTTTATTCTTGTATATATTGATCCCCTTAACTATTTATTTTGGGGCAGGATAAAGGCACAAGTGGACTCAATGGAAATCAGCAACAAAAACCACGTGAGGCAACAGTGCACCAATATATGTGCAGGGATGGACAGAAATGCCGCATGAATGCACCAAGTTCATTGCAATCTTGTATGATGCATGGAGCCATGCATTGCTAATGAGGGGCAACACACTGATGCATATTACAAATTGTATCACGTTATGTATTATAGTGTAGTATCAATAAAGCATCTATTACGTCTCTTTGCTTCTGTCTCCAGACTTTATACATACCCTTATATCACAAATTCATGCAGCAAATATTTTCTCAACGTCTACCATGTCTAAGGCATTGTGCTGGTGCTGTAGTGAGTAGAGAAACACAATACGTACTTCCTTCAAGCAACTAAGAGTGAATGTGATAATAGTATAATGATTATTATTACTATCATTGCAACCATTTATTGAGTAATTACTGTCTCAACACAGGGTGCAAAGAACTTTCCATGCACATCTCGCGTAATCACCTCCACAACCCTGGGAAGGAGGTAGAACCTCTCCATTCAACCGCTGAGGCACATGCAGATCAGTGACTGTCCCTGAGTCACAGAACAGAACTCAGCACCTGTCTAGCTTTAAAGCCCTTGATTTTAGCACTTACACTTTACTGCACTCTTCAGAAAAGGCTCCATGGAGAAGCTGGCAAACGCCCACGCTGCCAAAGGCCAGGAACGCCGTTAAGATGCTTTCCTGGGCAAAAGAGACATCTCACACAGGGGGCCCACTGAAATGCCACTGGGTCCACCAGGAAACTATTAGGTGGAATTCTTTTGAGCGGAATTGTGGACTGTAGTCTCAGACTTTCATGAGCTCATTCTGATTTCTAACTTGACTTTGACCTTGATGTCCAGATCTCCGACTCCATGGAATATCCCTGGGCACCCACGTGCTGAGCCTGTGGTGGGGCACACTGGAAATGCACAATGCCTAGAGCTGAAAGCTGGAGCTGCTACTGAAAACTGCAATTGTGTTAAGTCAACAAAGCACTCTGGATCCCGTTAAATCTCTACCCAGTACTGTTGTGTGGGTTAAGCAAGACAAGATACGCAATACGCCCAGTGTATAGAGCAGGAGCTCAGAAAGAAATGTGCCTTTGCCATCTTCCAGGGAGGCCCTGTCATGTGTTTCCAGAAATCTCATGCCAATCATACCCATGTGCTGGTGTCGTGGACCCACCCTTGACTGTAGCAGGGCCAGCCATGGCTTTCACAATCAGTCATTTCCCCCCATCCCTCAGCCCCTCCTGGAGAAGCAGCCTGACCCCTAGCCTGGAAAAGCACTGTATGAGCCCATCCCCTGGCCTCAGTTAATCGAACCAGATATGAGCATTGATCCCAAACCAGGTTAATCAAATTCTGTTTCTTCTGAAGGTTGGAATGGGGACAGTGGGGGCAGCTAGAGCTCGATGCTCTCACACATCTGCAGGGCTCAGGCCGCCACCCTGGAGCAGCACTGGTGGTTCCTTTGCACACGGATGACTGAGGCAGGTGTACAGTGGAAAAATGAGACCAGGTGGGTGTGCAGGGGGAGTGGCCTCCTGGGGACCTTGGCTTCCCATCTGCTCGGAGGCCTGGCTCGGCTCTCTGCCCCTAGGTCATGGGAGAGTCCCCTGCATTTTTGCAATAGTCTTTCTCAACTTAAACAGTGTTAGATAGGTTTCTATTTTTTGCAACCAACCAAATGGTGACGATGATATATGCTGTCCCCTCCTACTTATCATCCAGAGCAAAAAAAAGAAAAGAAAAGAAAAGAAAAACTTTATTACACAACCAGAAGAGGCAAACTGCAGGGAAGATTCATTCTGGATGAGCTAAAGGCAGGGCCCACCCGAGTTATGGACACACATTAGTGACACTTGTGCCAGGAGGTGGGAGGAGCATCCCTGAATCTGCGGAGAAGGAAGGGACAGGGAGGAGGCCCTGGTGTTAACTCCGTTTTCTAGAGAGCAATTGTGGGCACATCAAGAAATTCTGATAAGTTAGAACAATCTCCCCAAATGTCCAACATTGACAAGCACGTGCAGTTAAGACCCTGCTGCAAGAGTCTCTGCTTTTGAAATGACCCCTCAAAGGCAAGCAGGGCAGTTAAAGTCACAGGGAGCAGTGGGACAAAACATTCTCAGAAGGGGTGGCTTTGGGCACAGCCCCACGGGAGAAAACGATGCTTCCCAGAGATTGGTCCAGAGCCCACCTGCATCAGCATCACCCCAATAGCTCCTTAGAAAACACAGATTCCCGGGTCCAGCCCAGAGCCACAGAATTGGATTTACAGAGTGGGACGTGTGGTACCAGCGGGACCATCCTGCAGAGCCTTCTCCCCCACCAGATGGTCAGGGCCCTGCCTGCGAGCAGAGACGTTATCTCTGTCATTTGTCCTGGTATTTCCAGGAGCCGGTGCCTTGCAGGCATTTACTGCATACTGGGGAATCAACAAATGAGCACGACAGATCTGGGTGTGAGGATTCCTCACGGGGAAGGGTCCACGATGCATCAGGGACCAGTGGACAGCAAGGAACGTGCTCCAGCCAGGGGTGGAAAGACGGAAGGAGCGAGGGGGGACCCCTCTGTCACCTCCACTGTGGAGGGCGTAGACAGGCTACTTCTTCCTTCCAGGTCCCTCTCAGATTGCCCTTTGGGTACCATCTTTCCCTGTCAAGCAGCTTGACGTTTTACTAAAACTTAGTTTTATCTGAATGCTATGTTTCGGTTGTACGTGGTAAAAAGAGAAGACTTCACAGTCTTGCCCTCTCTCTGCTGGAACTGCCCTGTTCAGCATATTCCCCCAGGTTCTCTGTAAGAAGTCCTGGGATTCTCACAACAGGATTGCAAGGTCCCCTCAATACCTCCTCATTAAAACCAAGCCAGGGCGGGTCAGCTGCCCAGACGGGCAGGAGGGTCCACAGGAGGCCGCAGCAAACCAGGGCTCTGTCTGCATCCTGGGAGGGCCCCACTGGAGCCTGAAGACAAAGGGGCAGGAAGCTGGTCCTCGTGCAGTGGAGAGGTGGAACTGTTGGTGTCACCTGAAAAGGTCCCCTAAAGGTCATGGTCAAACTCAGCCACAGTGTCATGAAAAGTCTGACAGAGAGTGGGAAGGAGAGGCTGGAACTGGCCCCAGGAGGTGGCCTTCCCTGGCAGCAGAAGCAAAGGCCACAGTCCTACAAACACCAGGGCTCCTCTCGGGACCTCCCCACAGTGCAGGGGGCAGGCAGGGCTCCTGGCAGGTGGCTGATGTCTGACTGGTGAACGTTGTGGAGGCTAAGTGATTAAAAGACATATCCTCACTCATGCTGGGCCAGCCAGTGCTGCCGGTGAGCTCCGTGGGTGACTGCTTTGAATTCTGGAACTACCTGCTTGCATAGGCAAAGAGAGCCGTCCTTGTCCTCTGCCCGGGAAGAAGCAGTCCTCCAACAGGAAGCGCCCCATCTGGGACCTGCCGCTTGGGTGGCGGGTTAGCCAGCTGCGTCTTCACGATCAGTAAATCAAGAGCAAAGCTCGGTCCCACTTCCCCTCGGAGGCATCCTCACCACCTGCCCAGCCATGCCAGCCGCTGCTGACAGCACTTGGGGACTGATGAGATCCAGGGATGAGAGCCTACAGCCTCATTCTTCAAACTCAACTGCGACTGCTACCATTAGCGCAAACATTTCAATTCAAAATCATTCAAAAATGATAATCATATTAAGGGATCTGCCAAAGCCTAATAGCTCCATTACAGAGGAGAAGAACAGAAATTAAAAATAATCACTTTTATTGTTGCGGTTACACAAATATATGCGACACACACAGCGGTTCCAGCTGAGAGAGAGGAGAGCAAAGGAGGAGTTCGTGAGGAGAGGGTGGCAGCTCCAGGAACTTCAAAGCCTCCTTGGCTTCAGTGCTTTCTCTCTTCCTAGACGACAAAGGGCCCAGCTGCATTCTAGAACTTTCCCTTCCTCAACACCTTCCAATGCCTCCCTGTTCTCTTCTGAATGAAATGCAAGTTGTGCCTGGACATTTCTGCCCCTTCTGTCCCTGCAGACTCCAGGGCTACATGGGACCATTCACCGTTCGTGAAATACGTGCCAACTTACGCCCTGCAACTTCCTTTCCCTGAAATGTCCTCCGTGAGACCAACTCCACCTATCCAAATCCTATCCCTCTTCCAAACGGATTTCTTTCTTTTTGAGAAATAATTAATTTTACATTACAAAAAAGAATACACATCCCTTACAGAAAATCTACCTCGACGATATAAGAAAACAGAAAACCATGCGCATTGTCTAACCGTATCCACCCAACTCTCTGATTACCACCCCATCTTTCCAGCTCACTTCCTCAAGTACCCCCAGCCCCCCATCCTTCTACCTTGCTGGGACCTGCAATCCCTTGGCCGCACCACCTACACAGTGGACGTCCCAGCTTAAAGCCATGCCAGATGTTGTCACTGGTGTTGCCCTGGTGTCCCCTCCTCACTTTGTTGTCCTCAGCTGGCAAAATCCCAATGCCGATGAACTACTCCACGCCCGCACTGCACAGCTGGACACAGTTAGAGACACATGGAACCACATGGCTGATTTTACTTTAAATTCAGGATTGTGAGTGTCTAGGGGACCTTTAATGCTGCCTTTTGATCATACCCAGGC
>RJWJ010025584.1:7500-23738 GCA_004363605.1 Indri indri | reverse complement strand
CACTTCTGTTCAACATAGTACTGGAAGTCCCACCGGAGCAATCATGCAAGAGAAGGAAATCAAGGGTATCCAAATGGGGAAAGAAGAGGTCAAACTATCGCTCTTTGCTGAAATCTGATTTTTAAGGGCATCAAATAAAACACGTCTGAACAGACTCAGCCCCAGGACCTTAGTATTAAACCTTCCAATATAACAAAGTTTGCTCCCCAGAAAATGGTAGTGCATGGACCAAATTGTGGAGATTAGTGAATGAGCCAGAGCAACATGTAAAAAGCAGAGAATGAGAAGACTGAACCCTTTGGATAACTTACTGTTTAGACCCTGGACAAATTATTTACTCTGTCTGGGCCTGAGATTTCTAATCTATCAAATCCAAACTGTCACTGACTTATGATGGTTCAACTTACAATGTTTCAATTTCATTGTGTGACAGCAACATGCATTCAGTAGAAACCATCTTTGAATTTTGAACTTTGATCGTGTCCCAGGCTAGCAATATGTGGTACATTACTCTCTCTCTATGATGAGCAGCAGCAAGCTGCAGCTCCCAGTCAGCCACGTGATCACGAGGGTAAACAACTGATCCTCTACAGTGTACCATGTTGCCAGATGATTCTGTCCAACTGTAGGCTAATGTGAATGTTCTGAGCGTGTTTAAGGTAGGCTAGGCTAAATTATGATGTTTGATAAGTTAGACGGATTAAATGCATTTTCAACTTAATGATATTTTCAACTTAGATGGGAATTATAGGGATATGACCCCATCGTAAGGCAAGGAGCATCTATAGAAAAACATTTGCCTTATTTTGCCTTTCAGTACTGTGTAATGGAATCATGTGAAGGAAATCAAAACAGGTAGTATACCATGAAATTATAAGCTGTCTCTAAATGACGCGGATGATGGATCTCCAGCTTACTGACCAATAATAAGACTAACATTCTGAAGACAATGAGAAGGAAGATTGGGACCAGACTCAAAAAAGTCTTGAATGCCATACTATGATGTTTTATCTTAAGTCTCTAGTCAGTTTTTGGGACCCTGAAAAATTTTTTAGCAGGGAAATAACTTTATCAGAGCTGTAAAGATTCTCATGGCAACATTATGGAGTGGAGTTTGAAGCAGGAAGGAATTATAGGCACCACTGCCAGACAGAAGATTATTGCTATAGGAGTGTTAATGCTGGTCTGAATTCAGACAGCGGCAGCAGATAGAGGAATTGATATGATGGAGCATTATCCTACTGAATTTCTTGGAGGCTTTACCCATCCCCTCTTAATTATGACTGCTAAGTGCAAAGCACCATTTCTTGTGCAGAGCTCCTATAGCAGACCCATTTCTGGCTTAATTGCTGAGTTGGGATGGAGGTTAATTCTGGTATTCTGGCAATGGTTTGACATTCTACAGTGAACCTACCCAAAGGTATTTTGACCAGGTCATGCCCAAGTCAGATTAAAGTGTGTGCTACCAGCATAAGTCCCAGATGATCAAAGGATCATTTCTCTTACACTTGGCTCTGAATTCTCCCTTCTTTCCTTTGAGCCAGTATTGCTCCTCTGGCCACCCAAGGGAACACCAAGAAAAATTAGTCCTGGAAAGACTAATTTTGATTAGCTGACATTTATGGAGTGCTTGTTATATGCCAGGAACTGCACTTGATATATATTGTTTTATTTAATCTTCATAACTCTATGGAGGCAGATACTATTATTATCCCTGACTTGAAATTGAGGGGAAAAATAAATAACAAAGTTACCAAGTTCATGCATTTAGTGAGGGTCAAGTCAATATTCAAATCTAAATAATATGGCTCCGGAGGCCTCTGCCTTAATACCATATGATCACTCAGTTAGGGAAAAGTACTGAAGAAATATAAGCACATAAACACCCCAAATATTTATACTACGTGTGTGGGTTTCTGGTCATTCTTGTTAAAACACCTGATGAAGGTTTCATTTTCATATGAATTTTCATGAAAGAACAAGAGGGATATTATATGATTTTCCCAAAGAAATATAAAGTACCTCTGTTGTTAGGAGTACATGGTTAAATTTCATTCATGTTATTTCTATTATAATTTTAATATTTACGTAGCATTTCATTTGCCTACATGTTTTGCAGACATTGTGCTGACCATTTTACTGCACCGTGGAGAGGACAGAATGGAAGCCTCTTTGCCCACATCCTTAAAAGTCCCTGTGTAGGTGGCTTTGACCCTCTGTTACATCATGTTATCCTGCGTTGGATCATACTTATCAGTGTCCTGTTATCATCCATCATATCATACTACCTAATATTGTACTGAAATTAAATCTGGCCCTTTAAGGGTCCCATGCAAGATGAAAAAACGGGGCTCCAGCAGTCTTCCTCTTAAACATAATTGAAAAAGAGGCAGGCATCAAAACACGCTGTGTCTCATGCTGCCAGAGAGTGATCCTGAATCATTCAAATGATGAGAATACAGTGAACATTTTGTACAAAAAGATGACAATTTTCTGTAGTAGTGTTGTCAAAACGAAAATATCTAGCTGTCTTGATGAGAGACCTGGCAGAAGGATACACACACACACACACACACACACAAACACACCCCTTATAGACTTATCCAGCTGATTTTTGCTATCTTATACTTGAATTGAAACATGCAGGGTCCAGAAAATTCTTAAGCAATCAGCTGGATTCTATAGAACACTCCCCATTCCATTAGGAGAGTGCTAAGAAAGCAGTGAGCGAGAGTGGCAACACTCTGCCCATAGTTGGTGCTCAGTACGCACTTGTCGAATAACTAAACCAAGATAAACACCCAGAGCATAAGCAACATTAAATACAAAGGTGATCCGCCATCAGGTTCCTACCAAGTTAAATGTAATGTCTTGTGTGCAGCCAAATCACTGGTATTTGTATTGACTCCTAGTCCCACATAAAAAAGATCATCAATTAGACATCCTTCAAATACCTCTCCTGAAGTCTAAGTCCCCAAGAAAAATTTTAGCAGCAGTAGGGAGACAGTACGATTCACCAGTCTAACTCATGCACGTCTGACAGCAAATCCTGAATGTCCTACTTCTCATCTAATGGTGTCCAGGCAGCTGTGACACCCAGCAGCACCTTGCACTCCCCTTGCTTGCACTTTCAAATGTGTGGTTTACATGTCCGATAAATGCTATGGGGCACAGGCATTCTGACCAACATATGAAAATCTCAAAAGCCTGGAGATCTGGAAAAAACAAAGCATTGGCCTGAAAATCCTCACTTTCCTCTGGCATCATCTACACTGACAAGTCTACTTGACACACACCGCACACACAGTCTAAAATTTTAAGAGCAGGAATATAACCATTGTGCTAACCATTCTCACATCACTAGCAAAATGTGTTCTGAGTCCATATTGTGCAGCATACTTGAAGACATGTGGATTTTTCCACATCATTTGGTGACATTTTACACAGTTTAATTTCTGCTCTTTCTTGCTAGACCCTACCTTTTTTTTCCCCTCTCACAAACATTCCACCAATGGGATTTCCTTTCGTGTTTTACTCTGGGCTCAGATTCCTTCCTTTCCGTCAGCGTCTTTTTTTGCATTGGTGCTGCGCAACTTTGCTATGATGTGTCTGTCTGTCAAATGTGAGCCTCCCTTATGGAATGAAGGTGACAGAGGTGTTCAGCCGCCGAGGGGAGGAATCCAGTTAATGGAGTAGGGCCCAGCCTATGGGGGGTGTGAAGCGAAGCCTTCAACTGCAGGAAGAGGGCGACGTGGAAGACTCCAGAGAAACTTGTCCAACTCAGGATGTTCCATCCCTTCAGTCTCACAAGAACAGGTGAAAGGCAGCGTTTAAGTTGGAGGGGGTGAAGAAGACAATTGAAACCAAAATTGGTTTGAGCTCACTATTTTTCTAGCTATCAGCTCTGAGGTCACAGTCACCCAAACTGGAAACTTAAAAATGACTTCAAAAAGGCAAACGCTAACTAGATTTCACACTGGATTTCATTTTACTTGGCATTACAGAAAGAATGCAGGTATTAAATAGACTGTTTCCTGTATACAATAAGGTTAATTAGTAGTGAGGGATGGAAAATCAGTGTAGACATAACTCTTTTCGACAGGTATCAAAAATAATCCCCTGATCCCTACAGACCCCAGCTGCATTGAAAGAGGAGTAATATAAAAGATTCTTTAAGCACAAAATTTGCAAACATTCTCCAGGTGTCCGTGGCACCGGTTAAATAGGCCCTGAGCCCCTGTGCACCGGCTGGCTCCCGCTCATTCCCTGGCTCTAGCTTAAAGGCGCAGCTACTCACGCTGAATTTTGAGGTGACACATAAAGGCTCTCCGTACAAAGCGGCTGGGATTGCCAACGGAGACAGACAGGAGAACAAAAAGAAGAATATATTGCGGCCTGAATGGGACTTCCCTAAGCTCCTTATCAATAAGGTTAATAAGGGTCTATGCAATTTACTGATCACTATGATGCAACCACCCTCCTTGCGCTCCAAATCTCCACGTTGGCGCTGGCTTTTAACGCTTTTCTCAGCCAATCGCATAGAAGTGCCTTTGCCTTCACCCCAGAGAATAAACTCCGGTTCACGATCCTGGCCTCTGTAAAATCTCTGGTCCGTTATTACACTTCTACCTGCCCTAGTTAAGCAGATTAACAGTTATTTCCTAGAATTTGATCTGTGAGGTTCTTTGTAATTGAAGCTGGAGTACTCAGATATTACTAAAAATTGTATTTCTGAGAAATGCATTCCTTTTTTCTCCGGTTTAATTTTGTTATCCTCAATCATATGCATGATATTAAAAAAATCCAAACTTCTATCTCCTCTATAAAATACATGTCATATCAAAAAGGTGACAAGAGGGGGGAAAAGTAATTAGTGAGTTCACAGAGTTCAGTAGAAAAGTTAAAATGGAGTAACACATTACTTTTTATGTTAAGATTTCACAAGACAAATCTTGCCTGTGTTTTAATTGCATGTGACCCTGGCAGTCCTACTCTGAAATGAAGTGCCGTAAAATTAAAGATGACAGACGCTCAAAACAAGTCTTGTGATCTTGATTAAACTACAAAGACCACACTCTCTCTCTGCTGCAACTCAGATATCATGGGCTGTTTTATTTGGGGAATTGCTTCATTAATGCCTTCTTTGACTAGACATGTTTATTATAAAAAAAAAAAAAAAGCTGAATATGGTGATATCATGCATAGCTAAATAATTCCAAAAAAGCAAGTTAGAAATGAGGAGTGTTTAAATATCCCCAAGACCTAATATTTTTATAAATGCTCACAATTATACATATGAAATATATACATACCATAACCATATATATATATGGGTATGGGTATGTGTGGATAAATATGTATATATCCATCTTTAAAACATACATTACCTATTCTAATCTGGGGATCTCTGCTATAGCCTGAGAAGTAGAGCAGTCAATCTGTTATATTTCCTCATCACCATGTAAAGTTCCTCAGGCCAACAGAATGTACAGAACTTTACATTATCCTATTTTTTAAAAAAAAGACTTCTGAGAAGCACTATTTGGACTTTTAAACTTTCCAGGCATAGTCTAACAAGAGAATTGGATTTGACTCACACCTGATTTTTCAAAATTGTTACCAAATCATTCCATCTAAATTATATAAAACATAGAATAGATGGTTTAAATCCCACTTCTCCCGTGTTAAACAAAAGCAAGGAATTTAGAGGAAAGTCCTAGTGTTATTATATTCCAAGTAAGTGTCTCTCTGCATGTCCCCAGAGGCCAGCTAGAGGTCCTGTTCAAGCCTCAAGCCCTCTGGGTCAGGTCCTTGTTCTTAACATGAGTGAGATTATTCATCTCTAAGATTCTCTGGACTGTAAATTTCTATGATCCTATTATTTTGTCCCATTTCAAGAACACTATATTCAATTCCAATATTTCATTCTAGGAAACAAAAGGACACTATATTTGCAATACACACTTGCTATATGGGTACTAGTAGTCAACAGGGGTCTATGGATTCATCTGAGAGTCAAAGCTGGGAACTCTGGTTTCCAGAATTCATTTTTTCATTGAGTATTCATGATTCCAGGTAAGTCTCCAAGTACGCCTGTCTCAATTTCTTCAGGTTTGAAGTACATATAGCAATTTCTGCCCTACCTAACAAAAAGGGTTGTTGTGAGACTAAAACACAAAAACATATATCAAAAACTCTGTGAAAAGTGTGAATAATGCTTCCTCATCAGTGTTATTTTTACTACCATTGTTCTATCATGGCCTTCAGTATACACAAAAGACTTGCGTTTACAAGCCGAATGGCCCTTTAACTTATGATATGTTGTCTTTTAAAAGTCTACCTACTTCCCTTTAAAATAAAATGTTTATTCCTCACACTTTCCCAACACTGTGTCAAAAACCCTCAGGTGTTGGATATGTTGTGTGTTTCATATGAGAGATTTTATTTTCCAAAAGCACTCAAGATTAGAAACATAAGGAAGTGTTTATTAGAACTTAATTGTGATGGTATTGGGAGATTAAGTTAAATGCCAAGAGAACTGCGGTCACATCTACTTTCTGTCTATCTCTCTCTGCCTCTGAGTTTATCTCTCTTTTGTACCTCTCTTCATCTTTTCTATCTCTGAGCCTCCCTCTCCATCTGTCTCTCTGTCTCTATTCCTGCTCCCTAACTTTACATCCAGATCAGGAATCTTAACCTAGGATTCACGGTTCCCCGGACCTCTGGGCTTTGACAGATGCATGAATTCTCAGAATTTTCATGATAGATTTTTTGTGCATTTTTTTGGATTCAAAGTCTGGAGTTTTCATCATATTCTCAAAAAGGTCTGTGTTAGGAATTACTGTTCTGGATTCATTTCACAGCTTATCACTACTGCTATCTTATGTCTAAATTGAACCACAGACAGGTCACTGTCAACCAAATCCCAAGTTCTACCAGGCCCTGAGGAGTCTCCATGGCTTTTTGCCCATCTTCCTGACAATACAGGTTAGTCCAAGGAGTTAAATATAGATCCATCAAAATCAATTAGTCCACATTAAAAATGATGGTTCGATCCTTAGAGAAATTCCCATTTAAAATTAATAAAAATAGTAAACAGGGGCCCCCATGTAATTAAGATATTTTGCCTGTTATTCAACAGAGGACATTTAGCGTTCTAAGAATACGTCCAACAGCAACACAAATGGTCCATTCTCACAATGCCCACATGTAAACTGTGCCAGACACATGTCCTGTGCCTGCATGGTACTTCTACACCATTAGCAGGCACAAATCAAAGGGAATGTCATTGCTTTTAATAGGATTACATAGAACCCAGTAACAAGCAGGAAGACTAGCTTTCGACTGAGTAACCGGCCAGTAATTTGGATGTTTAACTAAATGATTGGCTGCCAAATTGACAGGTCATCCACACAGAACTAGCCACTATTCCATGAATTTTCATGACTAGGATCACAATGGTTCATTTGCATGTGTGAAATTCTGCTGTGAAGCTGGCTTTTGAACTGGCTAGCTAAGCCAAAGATGTGTTTCACAGCGCCACGCATTCGTGCCCTGGAAATACCATCACATGAGGGCAACATAGATCTTCCCAGACCCTTGTATGTAAACACAGTCCCTAAGTAGGAGGACCAATCAACACAGATGGTAACAACCAGAATGTACGAATACAGGGGAAAACTGGAACATTAGAAACCTAAGATTAGTAACAAAAATGAGCATTTGGATGAGAAGAGAAAAGTTTAAAGTCTTTAGGTCTCAAGAAAAGTTTCAGATTTGCGTGGGAATACTGCTAGTATTCAGTAACTATCTAGGCATCCTTGTCATCATCATCAACAAATGGTTGTTGGCCACCACTTGTGCATCATACAGTGGGACAGATGTGAGGATAACAAACACAGGCCCCATGAAACAAAGCCTTCCCCTTAAGGGATTTATGATCTAGTTATAGGTGAATGAGGAAAAAAATAAAAATCATAATAACCCGCACTTATTACCAACTTTTCATGTGTCAGTTATCTTGCAACAATTCTATGATGTAGGCAGTAATGTAACGAATATTTCGAAGGTGAGGAAATGTAGGGTTAGAAGAGTTACATCATTGCCCAAGGGAATAGAGCTAGTAAGTGGTTTTGAACCAGGTATGTCTACATTTAGACAAGTATTCTTAGCTCCTCAGTATCACAAAAGATAAGAACTATTAGTGTATTCCCCAAAATAATATTTGCTGCAACATTATGTATAGCAGAAAAACAATGTGAATATCTAGTTATATAAAATTAAATAATTACGCAAGCGAATGTTTACATGATGAAATATTATGGAGACATTTAAAATCAGTTGTGCATGAATACAATTGACAAAAGAAATTTTCTAAGAGAAAAAAATAGGTTATGAAATCATAGGTACAATATGACGCCATCGTCGTTCATAGACTGTAATATGTGTGTACACACACAACAAAATATTAGCAGTGGTAATCTTTGGGTTGGGAGATTGTCAGTAATTAATTTTCTCCCATTGTTCCTGGCACATCCCCAAGATTTTACTTTTAGCATTTGTTACTTTCATAATTAGATAAAGCCCAAGTATAATTTTAAAAATATATAAGTGGTAATTTAAGACTATATATGGTAATTGATACAGACAAAAAGTTCTATGGAATTTCAAATGAGATCCTGTTAAGCAAGGGCCTGGAGAAACCAGGAGAGGCTCCACATGGCAAGGGGGTCTTGAAGAGCAGTCAAGGCAAGAAGA
This sequence comes from Indri indri, assembly GCA_004363605.1. NCBI lineage: Eukaryota > Metazoa > Chordata > Mammalia > Primates > Indriidae > Indri > Indri indri. Next base: position 14,981 of record RJWJ010025584.1, on the reverse strand, counting down.
AAGGAAGGCGTCCAGCAGAGGTGTGACCCAAGCAGAGGCCCAGAGGCAGGAATTGACAAGGTGCATTCGGGGGGGATGCTCAGACCAGTTTGAGTGTTCCACCACAGGAGGCGTCAGTGAGACAATTGACTTTGCACCATTTATGGATCGTCTTTTAAAAGGGGGATCTAAGAAAAAAAAGGATGCCCTTGATGTGACAAAATTTCTAGAACACAAAAGCATAGAGCATCAGACATGTCCCTTGGCTTAGAAGCCCTGTTCACGAGCCAGCTTCATAGTGGAATTTCACACATGAGAAGACAGGTAAGGGCCAAATTTTGGAAGCCCTAAAATGCCAAGCGATAGAGTTGGACTTTATCCTGCAGGCAGTGGGGGACCTTTGAAGTTTTAAGCAGGGGGTAATGAGAGCAAAAACGTTTTAGTAAAATTAATCTGGCAGCACCAGGTAGGTGGATTGGAAGGGAAACAAGTATATGTGTCTTTTCATAGGCTTCTTTTTGTTGAAAAATAATTTTTTTTCTGTGAGGATTCTATCTTCCCCAATTAGGATTATAAACTCCTTGAGAAGAAAAACCATGTCTTATGTTTCTTTGTATCTCTGGCATTTGGAGGAAGCATTAAACTGTTGTTGAAGGTGCCAGTTTGGATTCAGAGAGGGCTCTGTGTGACTTGCAGCTCCTTAACGGAGTAGCCTGACCTGTCTAAACCTCAGTGTACTGACCTGTAAAATGAGAACAAGAATATCCACTTCACAGGCTGTGGTGAGGAATTAAGTGAAATTACGAGATTGCGTGCACAAAGCCTTAGAGGGGAAGGGTGCACTAACTGATAACTATTGTTTAAGCAATCACTATCATGCCAAAAAAAGTTATTAAGACAAGTAGTTGGGTGAAGACGATGGTGTTGATGTTTGCCCTTGACTCTCTAACTCGAACACTAAGTGGAAGAGTGTGAACCAAATACAATTTAGAAGCCAATTATTTTATGGCCAAAGTTTGGCACTGAAAAGATTCAAGTCTTTTCAACCTAATACATACAGAACCCAGAACCCAGCAAGGTAGGCGTTTGGAAGCCAAAATAAGTCATGAGTTAGTTAAAAAGAGGTAGATAGCTGGTGTGGCCTTGCTATAATAATAAGTAGTATCTATATGAAAGGATTAGGCCATTATCCTCAGTCACGAAAATGAAAAATAATGTCTGGCAGCAGCTCTTCTAAAGAAACCTTCTAATTGAATATCTGCTGACCAATATTATAACAATGTAACCTTACTTCACAGCAGGCCCTACATATGGTTTGAAAAGGTAGACATCTCCATGGAATGGATTAAAATGCCTGTGGCTCTAGAAATAACAGTTTCTAGATCTTGGATAGGAAATGTACAAGATGAGTCTGGAACAGCTCATTGTGCCAAAAGACAAAAAAGTGACTGAAGACTAATAGAATCATGTCGAAAGGACAAAAAAGCCAACCTGAAGAGACTCCCACTGCCACAAGATGATATAATGTGAGCACCACAATGTAAAATAACGGCACTAGATTGAAAGATATAAAATATATTTTTAAAATCCAGGTAATCATACTAATAACAGAAAAGAAATATTTACTGCTTACCAAAAAAAAAAAAAAAAAGAAAGAAAAAGAGAGAGTGCTCAGAAAACAATGCAATACTCTGAAAATCGATATGTGAAGGAAACAAGCCAAGCGTTCAGCCTGACTCTCTTACATGAATAGAATTTCAGGATAACCAAATGGTTGATAAGAAAAAAAATTTTAGAGATGAATTTCAGCTAAGAAATGCAAAAGGGAAATTTTACACCTACTCAAAAGTAGATAGAATAGTGTAATAAAACTCCACATATTCATCACTTAGCTTTAACAAGTACTAACATTTTTCTAATCTTATTTTATCTACCTACCACTTTTTTTTCCTTGAGTGTTTTAAAGCAAATCTGAGACATTATCTGTAAATTTTTTAAAAGATATCTGAAAAGCTACTTATTATGAAGTTATAGTATCAGAAATCACACTGCAGGTAAAATAAAACTATGTCAGATAGAAGTGACTTTTAATCAATTATCTCACCTGATCATCCGATCAACTTACAGAACATTGAAGAAGAAGGAAAGACAAGTTCAATTTCATGAGCAACATGCAGGAAGTGTACACTAACTGACCACTGCTCTCAAAATGGACTTAGTACCTAAGAAGCATCCAGACCAACGGAAATTATTCTAGTGGCCTGAAGTTAACAGGATTTCATGCATTTTAATTTACTTGACAATAGAAAGGAGCTTTATTTACCTTTCTACATCAATCTGGGCCCTGAGAATGTTTCTGCCGTACCTACCACAAGATGATCCTCAACTACATCTATGAAGGAATTAAAAAAAAAGAAAAATCACAAAGGAGACCTATTTAATCTCAGAAATTTCCCTTCATATGATCCAGTCTCTCCTTTCCCCTTAGATGAGTTATTTAAAACTTCTACAAATAAATCCACTCTCCCAGGTGAGCAAAAAGGGACTTGTATAACTGCCCTCTATATCCCAGAAATTGATTTTTTTGTTAGCATTTAAATTCTTCAAAATCCTGAAGGAGGTTGTGAAGAAGCTTGTGGCATTACAGTTGCCACTGTTGTCACTATTATTCTGGCCAATATGTTTAAAGCCCACAGGTTGAAATTGTGATGAATTCAACAAAATGATGTCGCAGCAATAAATAAAGAAAACATGCAACTATACGTGTTAATGTAAAATTTTATCTTTCCAAGGACTCAAGCTCATAACTTTTATGTCTCAATTTTTTTTTCTTTTTTTTTTTTTCGAGACAGAGTCTCACTCTGTTGCCCGGGCTATAGTGAGTGCCGTGGCATCAGCCTAGTTCACAGCAACCTCAAACTCCTGGGCTCAAGCGATCCTACTGCCTCAGCCTCCCGAGTAGTTGGAACTTCAGGCATGTGCCACCATGCCCGGCTAATTTTTTCTATATATTTTCAGTTGTCTGATTAATTTCTTTCTATTTTTGGTAGAGACGGGGTCTTGCTCTTGCTCAGGCTGGTTTCGAGCTCCTGAACTCAAACAATTGGCCCTCCTCGGCCTCCCAGAGTGCTAGGATTACAGGTGTGAGCCACCGCACCCGGCCTGTCTCAATTTTTTTAATATCCTCTCTCTCACATTTTCAATATCATGGTTACAACTTTTTAAAAATCCTTTGTTACCTACTCTTATTTATCTCTAAATTACATTCTTTATCTGCCTTCATTACAGAAATCTCTATTCCCTAATCAGCACTGAAAGACAAATGCTATCTACATACTTCCAGAAAAAGCAACTTCACACATTTCTCAGTATGCTGATAGTATCCTACCTGATGGTATGAATACCAGAATCATAACACAGAAAGAGAAAAAAAGGCAGCAATATATCTTCTTTGAAACACATAGAAAGTCATTTCCCCAAAAATATTTTTTCTGTTTTCATACCATAATGCCTAAAATTCACAGAATCACTTGGTGTAAGTGAGTGCTATGGTTTGAAATGTCCCTTCCCAAAGTGCAGGTTGAAACTTGGTCCCCAGTATGGCAGTGTTAGGAGGTAGGGGCTTTAAGAGGTGATTGGATTGTGAGGGCTCGGCCCTCATGAATGGATGAATCTATTCATGGATTCATGGGTTAGCATGGGAGGGGAACTGGTGGCTTTATAAGAAGAGGAAGAGAGACCTGAGCTAGCACGCTCAACCCCCTCACCATATCAGGCCCTGCACCGCTTCGGGACTCCACAGAGAGTCCCTGCTAGCAAGAAGGCCCTCACCTGATGCAGACCCTCAACCTGAGACTTTTCAACCATAACTGTAAAAAATAAATTACTTTTCTTTATAAATTACCTAGTTTCAAGCATTCTGTTACAAGGAACAGAAAATGGACAAAGACAATGAGAAAGACATTCTAAAATGAAAATGTATTACTTGTTTCCAACCATTTACAGGCCATTGTACATTCGTGATCATCATAGCCCAGATGGGCATTTCTGACCAGCAGTCGAGAGGCTGAGCCATTTCTCAGGGGGTGTTGCTGCCCTGGGAGCTCCTGGAAATAGTACCTGCAGTGAGTCCTGGAGAGTGGGCTCCAGCACCCCAGACCAACGTGAGAAAACTCAATGTCAGGGTACATGAGTGAGGTGGGTGGTGCCACATGGGGATTGGATGTTCCAACACATGTCACCCACTTGACAAATTTGCAGCAGAGATGCATAAATGAATATAAAAATGAAATAAATCTTGAGAGAATAAATCTTGACTATTTCACAAAGCTCAGTCTTGGTTAGCTCAAATCCAAAATTTTATGAGTGCAATTCTTAATATTGCTCATTTTTTGCTTCTTTCCTGACTTTCATTTGGTATTTTTTGCTGAACTCTTTTAAGAAACATGCACATATGCACACATGTATATATATGTATGTGTATATATGTGTGTGTATGTTGATATATATGCATAAATATATATAAATGTATAAAAAAATAAAATTTTCTACTGTTCTTTACCCATCAAGTTCCAGTTTGTAGCAAGGATGTAGGATACTAAGAAATACAACTATCAGTCACTTAGAGTTGAAACTCAGCTCAGTTTAATTGCATCTTTCACAAAAGAAACAGAGATCATTGACCAAGCATGTGGGTGAAAAGAAGGCAGCCTCTAAATGCAAAGCAAAGCCTGAAAGGAAAAGTCTAGCAGGGAAAGAGGCACGTTGGGGTCAAACTGCAAGAGGCAAAGTTGTGTAATAGAAAACCAACCAGCATTAGGGGCAAATAAACTTAGCTGTGACTCCTGCCTCTGTCATTATTAGCTGTGTGGGCTGGCACAAGTCATCTCAAAGCCTCAGTCTTCTCAGCCATAAAATGGGGATAACACCTTCTTCAAACAGTTGCTGTGAGTGTTGAATGCAATAATGTACAGAAAGTCCCTGACATGTAATATGCCCTCGACAAATGACATTTGTTGTTTTTTGCCACTCTTGTGTCAGAAAACAAGGCAAAACAAACAAACAAAAACCCTGGAGGAACAGTGGAGAGATATTTAAGTTAGTGCACAGATGTTTTCCTTCCTATTTCCACATTCCACACCACTTCAGTCTGACCCAAAAACACAGACACCAGCCAGAAGGGAGCCCACCCAAGAATTGTAAAGATAGACGCCAAATTGAATGCGTTAACCCCTGATTCAAACATAAGGACATTACATTTTATGAATCAATTCCTTGAGTTCCCCTCAGACCACAGGTATATAATAGCCCACAACTAAGGTTTTTTTAATGTCAAAGTATGGCAATTATGAGTAAAAATATAATAAACATGCATCCACCCACTCTACTGCAGAATGTTAGCACATGGTTGAATTTGCTTCAGACTTTTTAAATGAAAGAAATGCAACTTGCTGATAAAACTAAAAGATCCTTTTTTCCCTGCCTGGATCCCATTCCCTTTCCATCATAATGAATATGGCATGGATTCTTCTGGAAAGTCAGCGTTTTAGACTTTTACCACATAAGTTGCACACATAAACAATGTATGTACTATATAGTTTTGCATTTTTATACATGGATATTCTGTGTATCCTTCCAAAACTTACTTTTTACTTTTATTTGGTTTTCAAGATCTGGGCATGCTGGAACATATAGATGTGGTTCATTCATTTTAAATGCTCTATAGTAATTAATTTTTTTAACCAAGGGAATACTGCTTGAAAAAGGAAAAATTTAACCCAACACTTTTCACGAGGCTCCTCAGGACATACATTTACCATTCCAGAATTGTTTCTGTTTCCTGCCCTCTTGTAGGTACGTTTCCTTTCGCCTGAGAGTTCCTCAGTGGCGTTAATGATTATCATTCTTTCATTCATTCAACCTCATGTACTGTGAGCCTTGCTTAGGAAAGGCACCGTTTTACGTGACGGGGATCCAGAAAAGACTAAATCAAGCAAGATCCCTTCACTCACGTAGTTTATATTCTACTGGAAGGGACAAAAAACACACAATTAATCAAATCAACAAATAAGCTAATCTCAGCTTGTGATAACTTCTCTCAGAAAACTATGATGAGGAAGAGGAGTGTTGGTGGTGAGACATCCCCTTCAGGGAGGCTGGTCAAAGAAGACCTTCTGAAGGGTGCTTACATCTGAGTGGAAATTTTAGGGGCAAATATGAAGCAAGAAACACAAGATGAGACCAGAGATGAACACTCCAGGCAAAAGCAACCAAAAATGCATAGACAGCTCACTTAAACTGTTAATGACACAGAAAGGAGAGCAGAACAGAAGGAACACAGGGAAGCAGGGAGTGATATTATGGGATGACACCCAACAAGAAGCTGGGAGCCCTGTATAAGGAGTTCAGGTTTTCTTCTAAGTGATACTGGCAACCTAGGATCATTGCAATTGGGAGAGCTACATGAGCTGATATAGAGGTTTAACTGATCATTTCACCTCTGGGTAGAGAACGAATTACAATAGTAAAGGAATGGAAGCAGGGAGACCAGTGAAAGCGCTATCCCACTAACCCAAGCAAGAGATACCGATCATGTGGACAAGGACAGAGTCAGAGGAGAAGGGAATACATAAAAGGGTTGGGATTACTTGTTGGAGAAATGATCAAAAAGATACATTGATGGATTGACTCTGGAGGATGAAGGAGAGGGAAGTTGAATCAAAGAAACTTTCTTAGGCTTTTGATTGAAGATGCTGGCTCCTAATGCATTTATTGAAATGGTCAAGATTGGGAGAGAAGATGGTTTCGTCAAGGGGGAAATCAAGAATTTGAAATGACTAGGTGTCTACCATATGTCCAAGAGGACATCTCTAGTAGCCAGTGCGCATTTGGGCCTCATGGGAGAAGTTAAAGACAGAGATGTAAATATAAACGTGTAGGTATTACTTAAAGCCATGGGCCCAGATGAAGTCAGCTAGGAAGAGAGAAGGTAGATAAAGATATGGTCCAGGACTGGCCCCAGGAAACTCCAACATTTAGAGGAGGAATAGAGAGAGGAGCCATTGGAAATGTGGCCGGGAAAGAGCAGCCCCAAAAGTAAGGAGAAACCCAGGGAATCTGTTGTCAAAGAAACTAAAGAAGGGTCTGACTGATGGCATGGAGACTCTTAATGGAGTGAAGAAGATGGATCCAGACTGGAGAGCATGGAGAGTGAAAAGTAGGTGAAGACATGGACAGACAGAAGGTAGTCAGTTTTTGGGGAAATTTGTCTTTGAAGGGCAGGAAGGGACTATGTGGTTAATAGAGATTTTTCTTAATATGGAAGATATTTTAGCATTCTTATATGCTAGTGAGATGCAGATTAGGGGAGAAAATTGATGATGCAGGGACAAAACAGTTGCAGAAATTAAGTCCTCAACAAGGCAGCACAGGAGAAGATATATGTTACAAAGAACATTTCTCTCAGGTAAATGAAAGGAAGACAAATGGGTTTACATACAGTT
>RJWJ010025584.1:0-2500 GCA_004363605.1 Indri indri | reverse complement strand
TCACTTCATTTTTATTTTTGTGAATATATACACATAAACAGTCTAGAAAATAGAGTGTCCTAAATTCATTTTAACTTGACGTTCCTATCACTTGAAACTCATCATGGAGTAGTTGCAGCCATCAAGGTAGAAATTTAATTTCAACAAATATCTCAGAACTTGGGATCCTCTTAGATCTGAAAACTGTAGATTTCCAAGTAAAAAATATGAAGCATGGGTAGGAGGAAGATTCCAAAAATAGATTTTTAGATATTTGCCTCCCTATTATAATATTCCCTATTAGTGAAGATGAAAAAGAGAATTTGTCCATGGCAAATTATAAGCACAGTGCTACTATATGGTTTATGCATGTTCCTCCAAAATTCACATATTGGAAACTAATACCCAATGTGATGATATTAAGAGGTGGGGCTTCTGGGGAAGTGATGAAGGCACTCCATCACCTTCATGAATGGGACGAGTGCTTCTACCGAAGAGCCTTCAGAGAGCTGCCTGGCCCTTCAACCCCTTTCTCCCTGTGAGGTCACCCGTGTTCATCCCTTTTTGCCCATTTCTCCTTTCTGCCATGTGAGGAAGCTGCAAGGAGATGCCTTCCCCAGACACTGAATTTGCTGGTGCCATGATCTTGGGATTCCCAGCCTCCAGAACTGTGAAAAATAAATTTCTATTGTTTATAAACTACCCAGTTTCAGGTGGTTTTCTACAACAGCATAAATGGGCTAAGACAGTTGCCTGAAAAGAAATTAAGCATGAAAAGGAAGAGGAAAGAAAACGATGTTGAGCATGTATTATTTGCCATGCATTTTGCATGCATTATGTCGTTAAGTCTATACAGCAAGCCTTAGATATAAAATGGATTATTCCCATTTTATAGAGAAGGAAAATTAAGGCCCGCAGAGGTTAAGCAATTGAGATGACAAAGTCAGTAAATGGTAGGGACAGGGTGCAAAACTACACCCATCTCCCCTGACACACTCATTCTTTCTCCCTCCTATACCCACTGGCCATTTGATCAGAATTAAGTGGATAATGAAGTATTTGATATGAAAATCATCACCATTTGACATCCTGTATAATCTGACATACCATTTCAATTATTATAGTTATATCTAATAAATTTAATCCAAATGGGGTCAATAAATATCTGAGAGAAACAACTGAACAATATTCATACTCCATTTATCAGCTGTTAAGCCATAAGGTACTTCCTTATTCAGCTCATTTTTCAATGACCCCAAATTCAGTTTGATGGAAGAAAGTGTGAGCAACAGAAATGAGGAAGGGATCTTCTACTTCAACCAAGTCAATAAACAAAAGCATATATAGTCAGAGATAAATAATAAAATCTCTGAGTCCTCAAACCACAGTTCATTCACTGGGACTGGCCAATTCCCTCTAGGTCTAAGGGTTTTGTTTCACATTCTTTCTTTCTTTTCTTTTCCTTTCAAACCTATGGATTTAAGTTTGAAAACCATTACATGCTTATCCCTTAACACATGGCTGAAGACCCACCCTGGTTAATACATGGCATTGGTTATATTCATCCCTGGCTAGGGGTGCATGGGTCACCAGCTCTGAGCCCATGTTAGCCAGGTGGCTCAGCTCTCTCTCGTTGCATGGACAGGATCCCTTATGTCCAACTGGCTGGCAAGCTCATGCCTCTACACTAGGGTGTAGACGGTTTAGCCCAAACCTGCCACCAGTGCAAACGCAAATGATGGTGAGTTAATCCTGCTGTCTTTATAAACAAAGAGAACATCAAGTTTCATAATATTATTTTCTATTTCCAGTATGAACATCTCAGTAGGCTTTAATCAAGTCGTAATTTCTGAGTTGATTCCAGTCTCATGGGCCTCAGAACTGTGCTTCAGGGCGGGAGAGAGAGTGGGCAGGGATGATGTGCTAGAGGACACCGGCAGCTACAGCACCGTACTGCTATGGGCACCCGACTGCTCCAGTCCCTCTCATCCTACCGCCCCTTCTTCCCCAAAGATTGGGTTAGTGGCTTGGGTAAGCTTCTGTTTCCCAATTTCCCTCACAATATTTTATCAGGAGCTTGATACTCATTTTACTAATTGCTAATTAACCAAGACCAATCCCTTAAGAATCCTTGGCAATGTAAGTACAAAAAAAAAAAAAAACCCTCACTTCCTCTTCTTATATGAAGTATGGGACAAATGCCTCACTTCAATGTTGAGCTGAAGGTTATACATCAGAAAGTGTGTATAACTCAGATGTCATGATGGCTCTCAAGCACTAAGGGAACAATTAAGATTCCCCATTAAGAGTCCATGGTCTACTGAAAATTTTAGAACCTCTCTCTGGCATACAAAAATGCTAACAATAGCTGAATTAAAGGTTACATACCACCTAACCACAAGCTTTCAACAAATTATTGCAGAAGTAATTACAGTTAGGATATAAAACCTAAATAAATAAAGCATATATTCACTTAGTTTCTCCAGCAAGTGGGTCAGTGAATATTATAAAAATTTCTATG